>JANIJG010020922.1:0-17409 GCA_024611175.1 Megaceryle torquata
TTAGAGGGGCTGTAGGGGTGGGTCCCCTGTTCCAGGGGCTGTAGGGGTGGGTCCCCTGTTCCAGGGGCTGTAGCAGTGGGTCCCCTGTTACAGGGGCTGTAGGGGTGGGTCCCCTGTTCCAGGGGCTGTAGGGGTGGGTCCTCTGTTAGAGGGGCTGCAGCTTATGCTGCTGCAGGTAAGGAGCCGCCTTTGAAATGATTTTTGAAGTGCCCAGCCTGGCTTTGTATTTGAGTTTGTCCTGCTGTGTGCTGATGAATCCCCTTCTCGCTGCAGCTGCCGTTAGGGTTGTCGCTGTCCCTGTCATGCTCTTGGCCCCTGTCCAGCTTCTTTAGGTCGTGGTGGCAGAGGAGAGAGGAGGGAAGCCTTGCACCAGCCCAGGCCCTGCAGTTCTGCCTTTGTGGGCATGTCTCTATCACGGGCTTGCTCTCTTGGGTTCAGCCACTGGAAGGGTTTGAAGGAGAACAGTAATTGCTGGTGCTTTGGCAACGTGCGTGGAGAGGGTGCTCCTCGTGTCCAGCTCCAGTTTGAGCTGGGTGTTTGGCTTCCCTCCAGAGATGGGATGAATTTGCCATTGAAATAACCTCTGAAAAAAACTTCTCTGGAGGGGTTTTGGGTGGCCAGTGTGGGCTGGGTGGCTGACGCTGTCGACAGTCCCCTGCTGGGGCAGCACCAGGGCTGTTTCTGCTGGGCTGGGCGCTGCAGGTGCCATAAACACCAACCAGTTCGGTCTGTGTTGGGCAACATATGCCATGGAATGACACAGAGCAGGTGCTGGCTGGTGTGGCCCTGGAAATAAACAGCTCTGAATAGCTTTCCTCAGCAATCTCAGGCTGTAAAACAGTGAGTACTGTGGGATTATGTTTATGCTGATGGGACGTTGGAATGGATTTAAGCTCAGCTCCTGGTTCTCCTGATGCCCTCCACGTGCAGCTGGACCGAGGGGAGTAACTGCAGCACTGTCCTGTGGCTGAGAAACACAGTGCAACTGGTACCAGCGTCTGGCAAGAACTGGTGCTTAGCAGTGAGTGCGGAGAGGGACCCCCCCTGCCCAGGGTCCATGGGTTTCTGGGGGGGGCGGTGTTTCTCCACTTGCAGCCTCTCCTCACTGCTGCTGTGGCCATGGCCCTGCTCTGTGGCTCTTGTGCCAGTCCTGGTTCTGACACCAGCCCCGAACGCAGGCTCCAGTTTGGAACTGCCAACGCTCCAGCTGCTTAAGTCAAAACATGACCCTGCTGCCTGCCTGCAGTGGTATCTGGCTGTGATGTTTGTCATCGATTTGTTTTTGTTTTTGAAGGCCCTCAAACTTCACAGTGGGAGACTCCAGTGATGGAGACTGTTCTATGAAAGCAACAAAATTGATCTGAGTAATTTTACCACTTCCTGAAGTAAAGATGGGGCTGTGGAAGAGCGAAGGGAACTGCTCAGAGCAGAAGTGATTTGCTTTGCTAGATGTGGTTATTAAGTACAGTACAGAATGGAACAAGCCCATGCAGAGGAGACTGTGTGAGCAGGAGAATGTCTAGAAAACCCCTCACTGCCTATTTAATAATTGATGAATCTGAACTTGAGCGCTGTGAGCACAGACAGCAGAAAACCAGACACCCAGTATCTCCAGTAACACCTGAGCACGTTGGGCACCCCCGGGCCTCGCTCCCCTCCCCCCTGACTGCAGAGAAACAACACCAGGGATCCCTGTTAAGAAATGCAATGTTTTGGTTTGTTTTGTTTTTTGGTTTTTTTTTAGAAAATAAATAAGTCAGAAATGTACAATATGTAATTCCAGTATGAGGTTAACACCACCAGGGAGGTACTGGTCTCTTCTTGGACATCAGACCAGGCTGGGAAGGTCTCGTCTCTCACACCTACTCGAGTTGTTTGTTGTTTAGTTTGTTTGTTTTATAGCAGCACTTGATAACGCGCCTCTGGACGCTGTTCCTGGGTGTAACTGTTGCCCTGCACCACCGCCGCACGCTGTAGGTGTGCTGTCACCAAGCTCCTGTCTCCAGAAACCACAGAAACCTGAGGACCAAGCCAAGGGGTAAGGAGCAGCCTTGCTCCAGCCAGCAGCCACCACCGCTGGTATGGCCCCCAGTTAGGGGCAAAGGTTTTAATAACAAGAGGCGGAAGAAGCTCCTTTTTCAGCCCATGGTCTCACCCGTTTCTCCTCGCTGCTGGGATTAAAGCCACTCAAGCCCCTGCAGCGCTGCAAGGCAGCAACAGAAGGGGGCTTGAAAGGAAAATCAATACCCTGCGAGTTTCACCAGCACAAGATCTCAAGGCTGCAGTGGAGAGACGCAAAGTTATTGTCACAGAGTTTAGAAATCTTGTTAACTGGTGTTATCCTAAGCCCATGATACGGAACTAATTTAGCTGCACGAGAAAAAGTTTCAGTGAAGCCTTAAAAATGTCAAATTGCTGCGGATGAGAACTCTGCAAGTGTTTCTGTGGGAGCTGGAACAAATGATGAGGCTCTTTGACAGTCTGTCTTATAATTGCCCAAGGAGCCTGCTCGAGCCTGGCAGGGTCTTCAGGAGCTGTGGAGCCAGATCTGAGAACTTGCCTGAAGGGCTGTGAGAGTCCAAGTCAGAATTTGGAGTGAGGATCAGCCCCTGGGGAGTAGGGGAGGTTAGAAAGGATGAAAAGCTGCAGGGCTGGAAATGCCCATTTCCAGATGGAAATGCTGGGCTATGTTGTGTAGATACCAACAGACTGAAAACTGTCCTCATCCGCCTGGGGAGGGCTGCCATTAACAAGCTGACAGTGGTTGTGCAAGGACAGAGGGTGCTGACAACAAATTGTACCAGGTTCTATCCTCCCGTCCCAGCAGCAGGTAGTGTTGCCAAGGGCAATGGTGCTTCAGAGGACAATGGGTTTTGCCCCCCCCCCCAGCTGGAGGTCTCTCAGGAGGCTTTATTCTGGGCTAGCTCTCCTCTGGTAGGAGCCCATGAGGTGGGCTACTGGAGGGTGTGTCACAGTTAACTTTCCTTCAAAGGGATCCTGCTCTGAGACCACTCTGCTGTGACAAGATGCGTCTGGCCAACGCGGTGGGAACTTGCTCGAAAAACTGAAGTCTGAATCCCAACTAAAACATCAACGTAGATGCTGCTGTGGACACCAACAACTCGCTGTCATCAGCCACAGGCCCTTTTATGCTGCTCAAACACCTCAGTGCCAAGGCTGTGGAAGCAGAGAGCGAAGCATCTTCTGAAGGGTGATCTCTTCAGGCTACTTCTGATACCTGGCATAACAAAGTAGTAAATTCCTGAAGGATTTCAGGAGTTCCCCAGAGTGGGAAGGGGTAGCAGTAGGTTGTCAAGCTGGTCTTCAATGTCACTGTGTACCTCCATGAGCCACCTGGAAGTGGACTGGTACGTGAGGGAAGCACCTCTCACAATATGCTTGCTTCAATCTCCACTTCTGGCTCAGCTCCTGGGGGCTCAGCCATGGCTATTCGAAGCCTTGACACCTCTGCCACCGGGGTCTTTTCTTCCCATTGTTCCACAGAGCCTTGTTCTCCCTCAGGAACACTCTGAGCTGCTTCCTTCTGAGTCTCTGGCACTCCAGGAAAGCCTGCCTTTGCGTAGTTCCTCACCATCTCCTTCACCTCCATATTCAGAGTTTTCAATTTCTCCTCATACTCTGCCAGTGCCTCCTGTTGGAGCTGCAAAGAGAGACCTCAAATCATTCTCCAAACCCTGAAGCTAAGCAGGTGTTAGGCTGAGAACAGAATAAAACCTGCTCCGAGAGAGCCCGATGTGGCGAGATGTCAGCACTGCACCAATCTGGTCTCAACCCTCTATCCAACAACTGGTCTCCATCCCCCGGGCAGTCTCTGGCTGCTCTGCAGGTGGGAGCAGGAGCAGTGCTGAGTTACCTCAGGCTGCTGAACAGAGGCTGCATGTTCACCACACGGCAACCCTAAGAGAGCATCAGTGTGTTCTGAGAGCCGGAGGAGCGTGGGGATGAGACTCATCTCTTCAGAAGATGCATTTCCATCACACCTTAAATTTGGGGGGTGTTTTGTGTGGTTAGCTGAATGCAGCACCTCTGACTGAGAGCTGTGTGGGCTCCTGTGGAACCACCTCCTAAGTCATTCATTTTTCCCAGCACAGTGAGGAGTGGGTGTCTGAAATGTGGGGGCAGGGTGCGTGTAGCATTGATTAAAGATGAATCCCCTGCGGTGGTTTGGATTTACTGTACAGAGGAACAGCCCCGACCCTGACCGCCACCTCTGCCTTTACCTGACTTTCCTTCTCCTTGATTGCTCTCAGATTCTCCGCCTGCTTCTCTTCCAGTTTCTGCTGGTACCTGGCTGTCTTTTCTGTCACCTTTAAAAAGAACAAATTGGGGTTTTTAACAAATGCTTTAACCATCCCAGGCTTACAACAGCAAGACACAAGGCTCTAGAGCAGGTGCTGCAGCATCCCCCATCCCAGTTCGGGATGGTTCTCTGTGTAGCACTTGAGCCCCTGAACCCCAGAGCAGGAGCATCTGGGGACACACACAGGGGGTCTGCTCTACAAGGGGATGGGTCTCTCAAGGGCAAAGAGGAGATCCTCAGGGTCCTGCCCCCTTCTGCAGTATTTTGGACATTATTAAATAGCTGTGGGGTTACACTGCTCAAAAAAAAAAAAATAATCCTAGACTTTGAAATGCAGAATATCCCAGTGGCTCTGTTCATGCTGCATCTGCACCTCTGACCGGGGGGACCTGCTGATTTCCCTGGGGTGAGAGCTGTCTGGGGCTGCTCCCCGCTCTCTGAACTGCACACTCGGCCTCCTCGACGCAGCAGCAATTCAAGGGGATGTAAATGCCCGCGAGAACTCGCGCTGCTGACGTACATGGGACACCCCCTCTTCCCAGACAACAGAGGTGCTGGGGCAGGCTCGCAGGAGAACTCACCAGCTTGATTGTTTGCACCACTTCCTGAATGTGAGAGTTATTAATTTCTTTCTTCAACCTTTAAAGAAAGGAAATGTATCAAAACCCTGTAATCCCTCTGCTGTCCTTACATAAAGCTGTTTGCCAGTGCAGCGCCACGCGGCGAGGAGGGGCTGCCAGGGCCCGGGCAAGGACAGGTGTGTGATGTTCTCACCGTGTCCCCCACTCCGACAGGTTCTTGCAATTTTAGGAAAGGCAAATCAAACACCATTCAAATGGAATTGAGACATAAGCCAAGTTAATTGGGTGCAAAACTGGGGGTGGTTTTTTATAGCTTAACAGGCAGCAAAAGGACCTTGCTATGAGCCAGAAGCAGAGGGGCCAGTCCTCTCTTCTGTCCCCTTGAACATGTGAAGCTGTTCAGCTCCTCACACTGTGCAGGAGGTGACCACACGGGCTCAGGAGCAGAGCATTATGACAACACCTCAGAGGGCTGCAGCCACTGTCCATCTAAACACCACGCTCACCTGTGAGGGGTCCCGAAACCGACTGCAAACGGATACTAGAGAGGCTGGAGAGGACCTGCCTTTGATTCTAGGGGGGGATAAATACCCACCTAGGCATGAGGGGAGGCAAAAAGTACTTGGAAGTGCTCTAAGGCTTCAGCTGAAGTGACTGGAAGGTGTGTTGCCATGTCAGCAAGAAGCTTTCATGTCATGTAAGAGCCAGAGCTCTTGGGAGGCAATGGGAGCGCATGGGAGCTTGGCTTCGAAGGTCCCGTTTCTCCACCTGTAACGCCCTCCCCCTGCATTTCCACAGGAGCTTCTCCCCGGGGCAGGGCAGGGGCACTGCTACTCTCAGGCGTGTCAGAAGGTCACTCAGTGAGACCCACCCTGCTGATGGCCTCACACAACACCAGAAGCCTGTGGAGAAGGCTCCAGAAGCTGCCGGCAGCAGCACCCGCAGGAATGATGCTGTGGCTGCAGCTCAGGGGAAGATGTGCCTGTGTGCTGGGATACCCAGCACACCTTCCCCGACCCCCACAGCACTGCTGCTTCCCGCTGGGCTGCTTTGAAACACGTCCTTGCTGGGGACAGCCTGGGATGCAGCAGCGTCCCCTGCCTGGAGCGGGACGGCGAGCGGTCCACACAGCAAAGCCCAGCAACATCCACCCCAGTACCTCTCCTGCGCAGCCTTGTCACTCGTGTTCCTCATCATGGCCTGGATTCGATCCACTCTCTTTGCCTCCAGCTTCTTCTTAATGTCTTTAATGTTGCTGTGGAGAGCAAAGGGCAGAGAGCACTCTGAGAGACGGGGCTGGTCAGCGGCCCCAGGCCTGGTGCAGCTCCCTCCAGGTGCTCTCTGGGGTGTTCTGCTGGCCAGAAAAGCAGTGTTAGAGTGACCGTGCAGCAGAGAGCTCTGAGTCACCTCTAAGTCTAAGCTCTACGAATATTTTAAGTCCCTTAACTTGAACTTGGAATATACCATTTGTTTTGTTTTTTTTTTTTTTAAGGGAGTCATAAAGGGAGAGGAGAAAGCACATTATAGAACAGGGTTGTATTGTGTATCTACACTGGGATCCTCCCGAGCAGCAGGAGACTCGGTGAAACTACTTACACTGTGAAATTAATGAAAACCAAAAAAAAAAAGGAAGGAAGGAAGGAACTACATGTCTGTATAGCAGCCCTAAAGGGAAGGGCACACAAATTACGGGATGTGACTGGCAGAGCAGAACCCGTAAACACTTAGAAGGCATTTGATGAACCAGTAGGAAAGGTGAAAAGAACAAATCCCAGAAAATCTGTCAGGTCTGTGCCCCTGGCCGAGGCAGCCGTGGCCATCAAGAATGCCAAGTGCAGGCTGGAGGAGGTGGTGGGCCAGACGGAGGAAGGGGGTGGCCTTGGGGTGTCAGCAGCTGCTGACACCACCAGTGCCTCATTTTGGCCATCCCTGTACGAAGCGATGACAAGAGGACAGCAAGAGGGGGACCTAAGAAGGGCTGTCAGCCAGCGACGCGTGGCTCTGGTGTCCTGCCTCCAGCACTGGAAGCACCTTATGCTTCAGAGAAGGGTAAGAAAGAGAACCAGGGTAGGGTAATTTTTGCCTCCTGCACCTTCCCATTTCCAGTCTATCCTCCAGCATCTATAGATTTATCTCCCGTGAATGTGCCTCGCCCCATGGAGTTCAGCTCAATGTTTGGACTTCATAGCAACTTGTCCTGAGAGGACAAGGCCTTAATTTCTGTGCTGTGTGACAGAAGTACTCCCCAGAGCTTCACTGAGCATCCCACGATGCTCCTCTTACGAGAAGCAGTGAGTAATCACTTCCCTATTCCTCTTCTCCATACCATTCGTGATTTGACACGTCCCATCACACCCCCCTCCAGCAGCTGTTCTCCAGGCTGAGCCCTATTTCATTTCTTTTTGTGCAGAACTTGCTGTCAGTGCTGACTGACCCTGCCACCCCTTCTTGCTCTTCCACAGCTTTTTGTTCAAGCTGACACACTGAGAGGTGACCGTGCTACAGAGACACATCCAGTGGCATAATGCTGACTTTGAATCTTTTTTTTTTTTTTTTCCTCCCATACAATTCCAAAAATTCTATTTGGCACTTTGGCCTCCACAGGGAGCTGTGGATGGGGAGCTGTTTGAGAGCAGCACCCGCCGCAGCTGAAGGTGTCTGCTGAGTGATGACAGCCCATGCCTGGGCACAGCTGAGCTCTGGTCCATTTTTTTCCATTCACATTATTTTGTATTTATTCATATTGAATTCAATTTGCCTGTTGCTCAAGATCTTTCCATCTTTCTGGTGCTCCTCACAGCCAGCTGTAGGTGTGACTGTATGACACGGCATCCTGTTGTTAGCAAACCATTACCCAGCTACTCGACCTGTTTTTCTTAGTCTTGCCTGAATAGCTGAGAGAAAGAGAGGCTCTGTCTTGATGGAGGACACGAAACGAGGACGTTTTCCCTGATATAGCAACTGAAGGCTGAGAGGGGATTTAATGGGAAGGAGGCACGAGAGAGGATTTTAGCTTCAGGACAATGTTATTGCAAGAACAAATGGATAAAAGCCTGGTTAGAAATCGCGGAATCGATTCTGCCAGTTTATTGAAGCTGCTCAGTTCACTCGAAGGACTGCGCTGATCAGTCCCCGGGAGGGATTACGTGTGATGCACTGACCGCAGCAGGGAGCGATGACAGCCAGGGACCAGCAGCCTGATTCCCCAGCCTTCTGGATTAGTCAGTCAAGGCTACTTGCTGCAGCTCAAATGCCAATACCCCGCTCGGTGCCTCGTGCCACAAACACCGCTCTGGAGATCACAGGCCAAGCGCTGTCTTCCCACCCCTGCTGCTGTGCGAGGCCCCGTGTCCTGTTGCTGTGCCTCCGTTCCTCACCACAGTAAAGGAAAAGCTTCTCCTCCCCTGGACTTGCTGCCAGCAGGCAGTGCTTTGAGCTGTAGCAGAAAATGCTACCCCAGATAAGAGCTGTGCATTATTACTTTGTTATTCAAACAGTTTACCTTTCGGATGACTCCTTCAGTGCCTTCAGCTCAGCTGTCTGCTTCTCTCTGGCCAGCTCTATTATCTTGGTCACTTGCTGTTCGAGGGATGAGAAGAAGATCAAAACCAAAGCAACCACCACGTGACACAGCACACCACCAGTTTCAACTTTATCCCTCCGCGCACAGAATGCCAGGGCTCAGCTCTCCGTGAGGCTTTGCCCCACAACGGCGAGCTCAGAGGTGTGTGCAGACTGCACCCTGCTCGTGGGCTGACCCCACCGGGGCTCCAGAGGCCGCTTAGCACCGTGTCACGCGCCTCCGGGTTATCTTCAGGGACAGCTTCCTATCCCCCTGGGCAGGAGGCAGCACCAGATTCACTGCACTTGTGAGTGGATGGGAAACAGCAGCAGAGCTTCTCAACGGCAGAGGCCAGCAAGAGGGTGGGATTGTGTCTTGTGGAGACAATGTAGAAGCTCCTGGTGAGCAACGGGCGGCATGGGGAGACCTGCTCAGGCAGCCTGGAAGGAAACCCCGGCTGCCGGGCTGCGTGCTGCACAGGGAGGGCTCAAGGGGTTTACTTCCTTCTTGGAGCCTTGCCCACTACATTTATCTCTCAGTCTCTGAGAGTTGAGAGGCAGGGATGGTTTATTCCTTTGGCCTCTCTGGTGAGAAGTGTGATTTCCACGTAAGACTGTCCTCAAGAAGCAGGATTTTTCCCCTCAGGGTTGGTGTAGGCTAAGACCAGAGAGCCCACGGACAGCTTGTCAAGCCAAAGTGCACCCAGAATCTAAGACTTCAGATAAATGATGCAAACTCCCTTGGAAAATAATGAAAGGAAAAGGCCTCAACTCCCAGACTCATGGTGTTCTCACCGGACAGATGCCGTCTGTCCATCTTTACCATCGCTGGTGGGCTGCGCTTTGTCTCCAGGCATTCCCGTGTCTCTCGCTGGCGTTTGCTTAAGGTGGGGCTCTGAGGGTCTGGGAAAGGGTGGTGCACTGCCAGGACCTGCTGTGGACACCTTACGTGGCCACTTAGCTTTGACTTCTACGAAGCCACACAGCAAAGAGGTTCCCAGCTCTGCAGAGCAGTGAGCTCCAGCCCCGCGGCCAGGGCTCGGGGGTGGTCCCCGGAGCACCGTCCCTCACAAGGCCTTCACGCAGTGCTGCTCAATTGCACACCTACAGGAATGGTTCTGCTGCACTTTTATAGCTTCTAACACAAAACTGTCACCATCTCCATTCTCAGTTACTTGGCAGGGAGCTGACAGTCACTCTGAGGGGTGTGTTCTGCACTGTGGCTACATTTCCAAGCGCACGGTTTGCTGAAGAACTTATTTTTTCAGGCTGTCCTTGCAGGGGTTCTCCTGCTGACACCTGCAGCCCTTACCTCTGCAGCGTGTTGCTCTTTCTTTCTTCGAATGCCATCCCAGTGTTCCTCCCCCAGGTGGATGAGGTCCATCTCCAGCCTCTCCCTCAGCTCCAGCACGCGGCTATCAACGCTTTCTGCCATTTCTACAGGATTTGCACATGTACCAACGTCACCTGTTGTCAAACTCCTGCAGAACAGACACAGCAGCTGTGCTCTTCTAGAGATGCTGGTACACTCTGACCTTCCCGCCCACCCCTCAGGGGGAACATCTGACACTACAAACCCAGGGAGACGTGGATGCCCGCACCACTCCACGCTTCCTTCAGAGAAGGGGAGCCCACGTTTCTCTTAGGGACCCTTCTGCTTTGGTCTGGGGAGGTGACCCACAGGCCAGGCCCTTCTAGAGACCCTGTGCTGTATTTACCTCTTCTTCTGGGTCTTCCTAGAGTGCATCATCCTTTTCTTGCCTCCAGAGCAGACAGGCTCCAAAAAGAGCACAGAATATTTCTGCAGCAGCTCCTCCCTCCGTTTACTTCCTTTCCGCTCCAAGTCCCTCAGTTCCTTCTCCTGCTTCTTCAGCAGCTTCAGGAAGTGCTTCATCTGCTGCAGTTCTGCGAGGCTGGCTGTCTGAGGCTCTAAAAGGCAAAATAAAGAGAGGCGGTTTTCTCTCACCCAGCATTCCTCAAGCTGCTGTGATGCCTTCTGGAGCCAGACAGGTGTTTTCAGCACTGTGCTCAGCTTTGCCTCCCTCTCCCCAGTATCACAAGCAGCTCTGTTCACCACCTGGTGGATACGTGGCATGGGGATGGCCAGAAGAACTGTGGCCTTTGGTAGTGTGACCATGTCATGTGATGCCTTTTACCAGAGAATGTATTTAAAGTAATCATAGCTCTGTCCCAGGCAACATTTTTCTTTAGGAATAACTTCTAAACCCAAAACTTAACGTATGTAACAGGTACTTGGCAACATATGCTGAGTGCAAGGGGTTTATTCTGGTGCCTTCAGCCCAGTTTTGTGGCACAGTGAGGCAGGCTGGTCACTCGTGTTTTGTGTTGATTTGTATCATGCTGCACTGAGACACAGGAAAGCGGGGGAACAACGCCTGCAAGCAGGCTGCAGCTCTATCCCAGTCGGAAACAGGGCAGAGAGGGAAGGTAAGGTGAGTGACAGGGGCCCAGCCTGTCTGAGCAGCACGAGGGGAGTTACCTGCAAGCTGCATCAATTCTATCACATTTTCATCCTTGGCAAATGCTGCTGCTCCTGAAATCACAAAGGAGGTTTCTGATTAAGTTCTATCTCAGATCTTTGCAAACGAACCCTCAGAGGGATCTTCACCCTCCAGCACAATCTCTTTCCAGCTGTTTGAGAGGACAGGTTTTCCCTCCTACTTCCAGCTCAGCCCACAGCCACAGCTTTACCTGCAGGCCCATTGGAAGGAGGAAACCTGAACTTCCCAGTGGAGTCTGGTACCCCGTTAGTTTCAGCAGATGGGGGGTTCCTCTGTGTGTCAAGCCTCTAAAACAAAGATCAGAGGTAAATCAAAGCTCCATTATTTCAGGCTGAATCCATGCAACATGTTTTAGACAGCGACAGAACTTGGAAAAACTCACCTCCACTGATCCATCCTTTCGCTTGACCGATCTCTTGTCTTGCACACTGAAGAACTTGATGGGGTTGGAGAGAGCAATAGTCAGATCTAGGAACAGAGAGGAGGTCTTTGCTTTGATTGTCACATAACTCACTGTACTCTCATTTTCCTTGCCTTCTGGTTTCCTTTCTGACCAAGGACAGGAAATTGTGGAGAGGGAGCAATTTGTGTTCTCGACTTGTAACAGACTTCTCCCTGGCAGCCCAGGAGGTGACCATCTTCACCTCAGTCCCCCTCTGGGTGACGGCTCACAACCGATGTTCAGGGCAGCTCTATGAAGCTGAAAAGAACCCGTTCCTCCCAGAACCCAAAGGCAGGTTCAGACTTCCCTGACCTGCACGGCTCCCCGCTCCAGTTCCAGGCCAGTGCCACATAAACCTGGCCTTTTTCTCAAATTTGTGTTAAACCCATCAGCTTCACAGTATTTTCCCCATCAGTAAGGGCCATTTGTACCAATACCCAGGGGACGAGAGAGTGAACATGACACGTATTCACCAGAACTTCTGTGGCTGACGCGGTTACATTCCGCAGGGTTTTGCTCGCGGCTGTTAAGAAGTTTTGCTGTAGGTACCTCCAGTGGGGCTTCTTTTCTGATCCACCTCCCACTGCTCGGCCATCCCCTTTTTGAAGGGAGATCTGTCTCAGCCCCAGCAAGAACCTCCCTCTTTCCAAACCGGGAAGAACACTCCTGTGCTCCCCAAAGCCCTGTTCTCATCAGTCCCTGATGGTTATCACCTCTTCCCTCTAGGAAACCCCTCCCTGCCTCTGAATAAACGGAGTAAAGAGACCAACCCATTCCAAACCAGAGGCAGCCACATCGCGTCAGGGGCGCGTGCCTCGGCCCATGCTGGGAACCAGCCCCAGTTACAGCGCGGGCACCCCCTCTGTTCCGAGGACACACGAGCACGTGACAGGACGCTGGCACGCGCTCAAGTCCCACCCTGGCAAGGCACTAAGGGTGCAGCAGGAAAGCAACCCCAGGCTGGAAAAAAACCACTTCTGGGTCACAGTTTGAATGTTAGAGCCCCCCCAAGCACGTTGTACCTGCCCAGGCGTCGGGAACGTAGTCCTTGATTTCCAGGTACACAAAGAGCGCGGGCATGGTCAGCGGCATGTTACTCTCACTGCGGAGACAGACGTGGTGATAGCCTGAAAAGGGAAAGCAGAAGGGCTGAGCCAACAGGATCTCTGTCCTTTCTTGTCTGCGTGCTCCAGCAGCAACGCAAAGTCTCTCTTTACGGGAGGGCATGGTGCGTGTATTATGGAATTAAGCCAAGGCTGTAACAGGATGAATCTGAAGGCTCCACTGCCTATGGGAATGGAGATTAAGCAGCAAAATACACAGATGTTCCTATCTTTACAGCTTCCAATGGACAGGTCTCAAGGGTGCAAAAGCTGAAGGAAACACCGCGAAATTTACCTGAGTGCACTGCAATCACAGGGATGATTCGATGACCAATGAACTTCCCTCCTTCCTCCAAAGCCACAATTTTGAGAGATGCTAACTCGGGCATCATGATCTAAAGGAAAAACAGAGTAAGGCACCAGTGTTCCCACCCCTGACTCCCAGCGGCATCTGAGCTTCACCAAGCAGAACTTTGCTCTCTCCTCCTTCCCACAAAACGATGCCATCTCTCCAAGAAGTCACTGCCTAATCCTGTATCTTGTAGTTTAAAGCTACAGTTCATTACAGATGTAACTGAATTCACAGAAACTCCACAGAAGCTGCTTCTCAAAGCGACCGCACGGGATCACAGGCAGGCAGTTTACCTGAAGAAAAAGCAGGGTTACAAACCCCCCAAAGCCCAGCTTCCATGAGGCAATTCTCCAGCAAAGAGAACGATCCTGGAAGGATAATTTAGTAAGCACAGTACCTTTGCCATAAGGGCTTTCGCCTCCCTCCCCACCCCGCTTCCTTCTGCCATAAAATGAACTGAAAATCATTTTGCCAGAACTGAAGCCTGAAAAGCATTTTCTGAAATCGGGTTAATATTTATCTACCACATCCCAAGCAGGCCAAAAAGATCTGCACCTCCACAGCATGCTTGACAGAGGTGGACTGTGTAACGTGTGTTCTGCCTTTGTACCTTACTACGGAAAGACCAAATGTTACCGACACCTTTGGCTGAAACCCCCGTGCCCTGCAGCTGGATTAGCGACCACTGAACTCCTGGGCACAAACAGGGCAGCTGGCCGTGTTCTGGCCCCACTCGAAACCCCCCTCTGCTCCCATTCCCCCTCCAGTTTGTCTGTTTCTCATTTACAGTTTAACCACAGACATTCGGTTCCCTTCTGCTTCCTGGTGCTCGAAGCTTTCAAAGCTGATTAGCCAATTCAGCCTGAAGTGCATCACAAACGGGAGGCTTTGGATGCCTGTTATTTCCAGCAGTGTCCCCAGCTACCCCTTGTCTGTTCAGGGAAATAGTGATGGACAGCTGCTTTGGATACCGTTGTTTGGGTGTTAGCTGAGAGCGCAACGCGTAGCGCTTTGTGTGTCTGAAGCCATGACTGAGATCTCCAGGAGGGAGCCCCTGCTGCTGTCACTGAGCAATCACAAGGCACTGCTTGTGGCCAACAGGACCCTTAAGGTTTCCCTGTCTAAATGACTACCAAACTTTGTTACCTTTTCGAAAACAAAAGCCTCCTCTTTCCACACAGGGTTAATGGAGTTGGCGGTGGAGGTCAGTTTGGTTCTGTATTTGCGTTTTGTGTCCCTTGGCAACCCAAGCAGCTCTACCTCCACGTAGGTCTTCACACTGCGGTCTGAGAGGAACTGACCAGAGAGTATCTACAAAGGAGTATAAAGATAATTAACAGCTGTTGAAATGAGTAAGAGAACCCACCCATACCTTCACCCCAATGTCACTCTCCCACCCCAAGACATCTTTTCCGCTGCAGCTTCCAGTTCACGATAGGCTTTCCCTTAACCCCCCACCCATGTTTCTTTCTTCAGCACTTCCTCCAGCCTCCTCCTTCCCCATCATCACAGTCTTGGCTTCTCCTGCGTGGCAGATGCTAATTTTCCATTTTCATGCAATTATGATTGATTTAAAATAGAGAAAAGACTGGGAGTTGCTATGGTAACACTCTCCCACAGGACTCTCCAGGTTCATTTGCCACTAAGAACTCCACGGGGTAATAAACAGCGGGGACATAGATGCCAGTTACATACGTGCTGCCAGGAACGGGCTGTCAGGGGAGGAACAGCCCCACGGTTTGTACTTGCCGTGACAGACAGGGTGCTGGCCACCACCACGTCAATGCGGTCCACGGAGAAGGGGTCAAACTGCTTGTCCGGACGCCGCATGAATTCGTGCTTGAGCAGGTAGCCACACTGGCCATTGAACTCAAACAGAGCCATGTTCTGCTGCATGGGGACATCTGCGGTACAGAGCAACGCGAGGAGAAAAACGTCTGTGGGACCTCAACAGGTGGCTTGGGTGAGCTGAAAGATGCTGCGCAGCCCCTGCCAGCAAATGGCTCACAAAGCCATTTCCAAAACTAATTAAGCCTCTCAGCACCCTACAGGGAAAAATATTACAGCGGCTGCTGTACGGAAGGTATGTGGTTTGCTTATGATTGCACCATAAGTCATGGGCAGAACTGAATTAAACCCTACTTTAAGTACCACCCACTGTTTCTGAGTGTGAAGTAAATAGTTGCCTGAACCCCTCTGTTCCTTCCCACTTTCGTTTTGGGCCTCCTCTGAGTCCATCTTCTCCTCTGCCCCTTCTCTTGAGAACACTGTCTTGTGGCTTCTGCACCTCCCTTCAGTACAGCATCCTCTTCATAACCAATCTCTCTCTCTGCCCATTTTAAAGTTGCTTCTTTTTCTCTCCTACTGATCCTACAGTCAGTCTCCTACACACTCTATACCCAGAACACTCCTCTGAGGAAGGAAAGGGGTCAAGAGTAGCTTTCTCTGGAGGCTGTTCTTTCTTTCTCATGCTGGTTATGCAGCAAGAAAAGGCCCTTCTTCCCTGATCAGGTCAAAATACTGGAAATACCAGCAGAGACAGACCAGCCCTGTAGCCAGGTGGAGCTCTGCCAGCTGCCTCGCAACACAGAGGCAGCTCCAGGAACACGGGAGCTTCTGAAGCGCTCGTGCACACTGTTTAGTCTGACATCACGTCACGGGACGGGCAGAGACAGTCCCAGACACGGGGTGACAGCAAGTCCCCGTGTGTGTGTACGCACTAGGGTGTGGGACCAGCATCCCCTACACTCTATGCCCAGAAAAGTGCTTTTGGTCTGCAGAAGATGGAGTCAAAGAAGAACACTTTGGGAGAAGGCACTCAGAACAAAGGCACTCGTGGAAACAGGAGCAGACAGCGAACACGAGCGCTCGGAAGCCGGAGGACAATGTGACACTCACCCATGGTCTGGAAGTTGAGTGCCACCATCTGACAGCCGACGTTCCAGAACATCTGGGGCATGTAATTAGAGGAGTCCATCCGGGTGCCTTTGGGGTAAATCCGGCTCATCTGCCGCTTGTTGTATCTACGGTCGCTCTATTGGAAACAAGTCTGGAGCACTCCTTGGGCACCCTGGGGCTAGGCTCACCACCTCACGTGGTGAAAATTGTTTAAGCTCCGCTACCAAATGCAGCAGAGAGGCTTTGGTAACAACAGGCTCCTTTCCCACACCCTTTCCTCGTAAGGACAAGCATCTGACAGCCTTGGTGTTCACTACAGCAGGACATGTCCTGTCAGGAATCTCTGCAAACAGCCCCCACGCCACCCCGGAAGATCCCATGTCTCCAGCACCTGCACACTTTCTATCTGAAGAGTTTACTAGGTCCTGAAGCCAGAAGCCTGTTGGAAATGCCTCAGCCTTACCCACGCTTCAGGTGAGCTCTCGCACTCCCTACAACCAACTACCCAGGACAAAGGCTGCCGAAAGGATACTCTACAAACTGCACAGGGAACTTGGTTAGTAGATCGTAAGCCTTCAGCTCCGTGAAGGAAGAGATGACATAACTCCGGTTCTTCTCTAGAAGCAGGAGGTAGGGAAGCATTCAGAAGAAAATCATCATACCCAGCCCCATTCTGTGTGTGGGGACCGAGGGACCCAAGAAGCCTTGGCCTATTTCCCTCCAACTTTCTACCAGGTACCACTGCCTATCAAGGCGATTTATCTCCCTCTGGTCCCTTGAAAAGGGACTGAAGAACAATGCTCCGTAAAAGGCAATTTGTTCATCAGGGAGGCAGTGGTTGTGCACCACGGGACAGGAACGTCATGAGGTACAGACAAGATGCGCTCGCAAAGCTTAAATGGCAATCATTTAGCCCAGCTCCTCCTGGATTTCAGCGACATTTAGAGAACAGCTCCTGTCTGGAGTTTTAGTTCCAAGTGAATCCAAATATTCCGAGCCTTACACAAAGCTCTTTACTTTGTCAAGTTTCCCCTTTTTCACTCCATTTTTTCTTTTTCTTTGACCTGAGAGCACTGCTCTCCTGGTCGAACGGCAACACGGGGATTCTGAGAGAGCAGAGCTTGACTTACGGGCAGAGACTTCAAAGGAGTCAAATTTGATAGGCTGTATGTAATTAACAAGGCTGGACATTTCCTCGTACGCTGTCACCTCCAAACCAGCAGTGCCCTGAGCGGGAAACAAAACCCAAGAGAGGGCAGATGAGACAAGAAGAGACTGAACAAACCGCGCCTGGGCTGCACAGAGAGCTCCGGTGGCTGCCCTGACCAGACACACCAGTTCCTTTGGCTTCCTGGTTTTACGGTTACATTGTGGGCAGCGTAGTCGGGGCACAGTTTCAAGGTAGCCTGGAGAAAGCTCAGAGGCATATGGAGAAGGATCAGTGCGTGCAAGGCCCAGAGACTCTCTAACGTGCCAAAGCACAGACTCTGGGACAAACCAGGGACACTGTTTTCCCTCCTCTCTGATACCAGGGAGACAGAAAAGGAAAATCTTTGGGGTTGCTTTTTTTACTGAAGGGAATGCTGACCTCCTCCTCCCTCCTTTAGCAGCAGCACTTCACATTTTGGT
>JANIJG010020922.1:17509-52985 GCA_024611175.1 Megaceryle torquata
TTTGGGGTTGCTTTTTTTACTGAAGGGAATGCTGACCTCCTCCTCCCTCCTTTAGCAGCAGCACTTCACATTTTGGTAGCAACTTTATCAGCATAAGGCTAAGCCTCTCTGAATAGCCCGAAGCCCGACGGTTATCTGCAGATCACACTGAATAGCAAAGGCAGAGCCAGAACTAAGAACTCTTCTGCCATATTCTCTGTGCTGGCAACATCATTTCTCTTATTCAGTTTCTCCCACAGAAGTTGTGTTGCGTGGGGGAAGGAAAGCCCCCAGTTGGCCACAGCACAGTTTATTCCTCTTTGCATTTTGGGTTCATCTCTGGTCAATATGATGAGGCCCAGAGAAAAAACTGAAGGCCAGGAAAAAAAAAAAAAAATCACAACAGAAAGGGAACAGAAACAACAGCGACAGTACCTCGTCTGACTGCATCTTTTTAATTTCCTCCTCATCGAGGTTTCCAAGATGTTCATCCTCTTCTTCTGCTTCCTCTTCAGCCACATCACCTGCCCAGACTAAGCACACACAGCCCCCATCAGCAGGACACGGGACAAGTCTTTGCCGACTGGGAGCAACGAAGCATCCGTAACCCCCCGGCAGGTGACACGGGAACACGGAGCGGGAGAACCGTACCATTGAGAGCCAGCCCAAACACCCTCTGGACTAGCACACCCAAGAGACCACATCGCTCCTCCTGCAGCCCTCCCCAGGGCTGCTTCCCCCACCAAGGTGGCACACATTCGTGGGAATCAGTCTAGGTGCTCTGCAGTGGTGCTCACCTTGCCTTCATGTGACTTTATGTGCTCCTACTACCAGCACAGGGACTAAAAATTCACTGTTCTACCACAGGTTCCCTGGGGCCAAGAGGTGACACACTTGAGACTGGAGGAAGGGAGGAGTGGGGTAGGAGATTCTATGAACCTCCATGAACCTCACGGTGAAGAACTAGGCAACATTTCTGGTTATCAGAGAGCTACAAGCAGGGAAAAAATACCCACCCTTCCATCAAACCACCAGCCAGTGGTATCACTGGATCACCAGCTCACGCAGTCAGCTGCTGCAGAGTGGACAGAAGAGCTGGCAGATGGGCAGGGTGGAAGTTGATTGTCTCTTTTGGTTGGAATGAAGCATTTGAAAATATTCTGAAGATTTAATCTCTCCTCCAAGCTTATGTTGCTTCTTCAGATAACTGAATTAATGACTAGGACTGGCTTGCCTTGGGCTGGTGTCGGGTGATTTGGAAGGTCTCCCTGGGGCCAGACTTGCTCAGCTAGCTATACTAGTCCCACTTTCCCTTCAGACATACCAGTATCTTCAGCATCCATAGGGGTTGGCTGCTCGATGATTTCTGGTCCCACATTCCGCCCCTTCTTCAAAGAGTTCTGCCTCTTTCCAGATACAGATTGTTTCTTTTTGTTCTTAATCAAGATTTTCCCTAAGAGATCCTTAGGACTTGGCAGAGGAACTCCTGGCTTCAGCTGCAACACACAAATTTCATACTGAATTTTCATCTCAAAGACAGAATTCAAACACTCATCTCCCCTGTTCCTCCTAGCAGCATTCCTCTGGCCGCTTACTGGTGAGTGGACACACCTCTCACCCACTGTATACTTTAATTTCTCCATCTGCTGGCATATCATACCATGTCTATGCAGATTTTTCTTGTAAGCCTTCACCTTTGGTTTCAGACCAGCATTTTGCACCTCTCAGTGCTCTCACATCCTGCTGCCCGCACCAGCCACGCTGCTCCCAGCCCCTTACCCTGCAGCACAGCTGAAAAACCATCTCCCAGTACAGGCAGCAATGGGTCTGTCAGAAACTTAACTAACACCCTGACCTGTTCCTCCCCGCACAACCCCTGTTTCTCTCTGTTGCCTGGACAAGGACGTGGGTCTGGACAGTAGGCAACTGCTGATTTGCTCACTGCTTCTTCTCAGCTCTTCCTTCGAGCTCAGTGCTCTAAGGCAGATCCTTGGGCTAGGTGTCTCTGCTCCCCCACTGCGTGTCCCAGGGAGCTGCCTCGTGCTCTGCAGAACGCAGGCACTGCCCCTTATTTGTCAATCAGCAGCTGTGGGGATCACCAAAGATGTCACTGTGCCCACAACAACACGTGCTGGTGCAAGTAAGCTGATGCCCGGGGTCAAGCAGCCCGGGAGCTTTACTCAGCTCTTCTGTGCACCAAGCTGTGCTCATCCCTGACCTGCCCATCTGTACCTGGGAGGGAGGATTTCCAGGTTGGAAGCTGGAATGGAGAAGCACTGGTAGAAGAGCCTGAAATGCTACTAAGCCCATGTTCCTGTTTCGTTCCAAAGCCAGCGCTGGCAGACAGATCTGACACGGTACCATGCACAAAAACACACTGACTCATCTCGGTACAGCCGGCACAACTTGGCTACCGAGAGCTCTGCTTCTGAACTCACTCAAGTCACAGTGTTGAACGACAGCAGAGTCAGGAAGTGCTCAGGAACCCCTCTGTCACTGAGAGGTCTGCCAGACACTCATTGCTCACCCCTACAAGCCAGGCTTATCTGTCCATGGCATGAGCTTCTCTTTTGCTGTCCCTGTACCTGTTGTGGCATCTCCTAGCACCAGGAGTGGCCAGTGTTTTCAGGAACTCCACTAGCCTCCCTCCCACTTTGCACTTACTGGGTATTTTTCCAGGGGCTCTGTCAGCAGCATGTCTCCAAATATGGTCCGGCAGTACTCGGCCATCTTCGCCTGCTGCTTGGGCCTGAGGAACAAAGGGACCGAGCAGGAGTGAACAGGAAAACAGATGCCCAAATCCAGAGCTCAGCATGAATGATCATCTCATGATCCATGCATTCCACCCAGAAACCATCCCCTGCCTTCAGTATTCACTTGGCCAGCTCTGCAGATCTTGGGAGTCCCTTCCCAGGCTGGTTCCTGTTTGTTCGTAGTCTGCCATCCTGACCTAAAAGGCTGCACAATTGTGGTCACTTTCACTCTGCAGCTTATGGCTCATCTTTGAGCTCTGACCCAGCTCTGGTTGCCGCAGAAATCTCCATCGGTGTTACCCTTGTGCCAGGCACCCACAAAACCCAGCAGGCCTTGACTGTACCCTTTCTGCTCTGGACACAAGAACACAATCACTAGATACTCACGAGTCCACGTGGTTCTCAAAGGACAGGATGACTGGGTAGAGAGATGTTTTAAAAGCACTTTCTGCGATGGCCTCAATGGCATCCTAAACGAGAGGCAATGGTCAGAGAAAAGACCAGCACTCATTAATAACACTCATTAGTGGACTCTGAACCGACCATCATCAGGAGCTTCTCTTTACAGTAACTAAACTTAACCCAGAAAGAAGGCAAGAAGTCTCATCCTTTTCATAACCACCTGGGTTCCAGCTCCAGAGGACACAACATGCAGCTAAACTCAACAGCTTGCATAGAAAACAAAACTGAAGATGTAAGAATATGAGTTTTTATTTCTGTTACATAGTTCAATGTATATATAACCGAACATGAAAGCATCTTGCCAAAGAGGCAAGCGACAGCCACGTGTACTTCAAATCAGTAGGGAGAGGTACGTGCAGCCCCAGACTGAACTGCTTCAAACACTTTATTCTCCTCAACCTGTCTAATTTTCTGTCACTTCACCTGCTTGTAAAACCCTCCTGTCTCAGAGCAGAGCAAACTGGAATGCTCAGTAACGAGCAGTGCTGACATTTCTAATGCAAATACCATGGAAACGTTCTCAGCATTAATGATGTAAGAAAAAAATAACCATATTTTCCCCAAGCCCCTGTTAAACTGCCACAAATTTCCCAGTATTTTCTTTTCTGGTGCTGTTAATTGACATGGTACAGAAGCAGCACTTGCTGCGTTGCAGCTACAGTCCCTGACTCCCTCCAGATCCTGGTTCAGTCATCATCTTAGCAGTAAGGGCAGCTGCCACAGCTGCTTCTCCACGGACCTCTTGCAGGGTTCAGAGAAGCTATAGAAAAAGCTACTAAAAGACCACAGGCAATGGAATAAAAGGGAGAGAGGTGTGGAGGGAAAGTTCTACCTACTTATGTAAAGCCAGAACCTGGGCACACGCTGTGCTAACAGGTTATCAGCTCCTCGAGGAGCAGTCACCTGCTTTAGCAGAACTCTGCAGTTACGGGGGTACAGCCATCATGGTTTCTCCTGTCTGGGCAAAAAGCAGCAGCGGTACTGCAGGGTTTGGGAAATGACTGACACTGAACACGACAACACCTCTGATCATAAGGACTGGTTTCCCCTCTCCCCACAGTATTTTAGTAATAGCAAAGTGTGGGAACTGGGGGCAGGGTTGGAGATACAGAATAAAAATAAATAGCCTTAAAAAGAATCTGAAGTGCCGGTGCCAGTTGGCCGTGGCTGTATAAAGGAGTGCAGAAAAAACTCCATGTGCTGCATCGATTTTCCCCCTGCGAGCTGTGTGGACTCCTGTGGCTAATGCCCTGCACTGCCAAGGGAGAAGGGGCTTTGCTCGGTGCTGTGGAGCCTGGGAGATGAATCCTCCAGGAGCCGTCTGCCCAGCCTGTGAGAGGGCAGCTGCTCCACTGAACAGTCTACACGCATCTCATTAGCAAGGAATTGAAACCTCTTCCTCCAAGATGCCTCCCTGCGAGGCTGCAAGCCACACAAGCCTGCTGTAGACCAGTTAGAAGATAAACTCGGTTTAATCATTTGTTTCTCTGATGGGCATCTATTCATAAATCCACCACTCTCACGCAATTCTCTGCCCGTACGTCCATCCTGCTACTCAGCCCTGCACATGCAGGAGCATCTACTCAACCATCTCTCCACTGCTTCTACCCGACTGCCCACATTCCCCTCGTTCGTTCATTCATTCATTCATTTCATTCATCTTCACCCAGCTAACAGCTTCTCTTCTGGTCCTCCCACTCCAAAAGCGTACACAAACTCCAAGCGATTACATATTTGTTCATCTCTCACTCTACCTACACATTCACTCACTTGTCATCCTGCCATCGATCTTTCCTCTTAATCATCTTTGCCCTCAGCCCATCCATTTGACAGTTCCCTCAGCCAGCTTCCTCAAACAGAGATCCGTCTGAAACCAAGCGCATATGGAGAAAAGTCTTTCCATACCTTGAAGAGGATCTCAGTTGTCATGGTGAAGCCATGAGTGATGATGGGCTCCTCATCCGGGGGCCGGCCCTTCCAGCAGTCCAGCTCCACGCAGCGGCAGCCAGCCAGCAGCGTCTGGCGATACATCTCAGGAGAGGAGATACCAGAGAACTGACCAGCTGGGGGAGAGCAGGAGGAGGGAGGCTTGACATGAGCTATTCACGTGGGACAGTTTCTGCTTAAACTGGAGCAGCAGAACTCTCTGCCACCCTCGAGCAGATGTATGTGGCAAGATGGTGACAAGATGGTTTTGGTTACAGGGTGACATTTCTTCTTCTTACACGGCAATTAAACGCCAAGACCCTCAGAGTGCACCTCAACCCCCCAGACTTCAGGGCAGACACAGCCACCCAAGTGACAGTCCCGTTCACCCACCCGCGGTGGCGGTACCGACGCGCTGGAGCCGAGGCAGGCTCTGGAGCTGCCCCTACCTGTCAAATACGTGTTGTGTGACGAATTGATGAAGTAGTGCGAGAGCGGCTGGGTCATGTCCTGGTACAGCGCCAGTTTGTCCAGTGCTATCACATTGTTCTCAGGGCCGCAGAGAAACCAGACCATCCCCTCTGGAGACAGCTGCCCTACATGGAAAGCAAAGCTGTTAACAGTACTGGAGTGAAATGGTTCTGGCACCTCCCTGTCAGCGCACTGCAACACGGGGACTTGCGAGAATCAGGCCGATTGCTCCCTGGGGAAAGTCAGGGTAGGAGAAGGTGCACTCCCTTCATAGTACTTCTAGAGTGAGACTTTTGAACAAGACTCACCTCTCTGGATGTTAATCCCACTGGGCTCATACTTCTCTATCAGGCTCTGCACCTGCTCAGGTTTGGCTGGTGGGAAAAGGATGTCATTGAGGCGAGAGTCTCGCTGCTTCTTGTTGATAAACTTTGCCAAGTGCTCTTTGGTCATGTAGGGCTTTGCTTTTAAATGGCTACAGTGAGAGAATGACAGAGGAGCAGAGAGGTAAGGCCGGTGTGTTACCCAGAAAACCTTTTCACAAGAGCGAGGTTGGCCCTTGCTCAGGTGAACAACGGGTGCCCACCTCCCAGGGCCCACGCATTCCTAGCTGTCTACATTTCTCCCCATAAATGATGCTTCTCACTATGGCCTTTCTTCTTCCTCACTCACTCAGTACCATCGAGAGGTTGTGTTGAGGGAAGCACAAAGCATATTTTGAGCCTCTGACTCAAACTCTAAGGGGACTTGAATTTCAGAGTGCGCTGAACTGCCCGCCCTGTGAAACCAAGTCCATTTATCTAGTCACAGATTTAGCTACTTGAAATAAAAAATAAAATAAAATAAAATAAAATAAAATAAAATAAAATAAAATAAAATAAAATAAAATAAAATAAAATAGGACGGGGGCTACTTGTGAGGGTCTGTGGTTCTCATGCTGTACGTGGCCTTGTCTGGGGATAAAGCAAGCAGGATCACATCAGTGTGACCTAGTGTTGTCCCAGAGTCAACCCTCCTGATGGTGACAGTTAAGAGTCCTCACAGCACACGGATGTCTCATCCTTTTTATTCCAGCTGCAAGTGAAAGCATTAAGTGCCCTGGCACTGTCTCATCACCTGGGTTCCCACCCTTCTAGGGCTTGAGACCAGGCAAAGCCCATGGCATAAAATCCTCTCACCCCTCCTTCTGGTCTATCCTTTCAGCCTCTCCTTTTGTCCACAAGAGATGGAAAGGGAGCTTACTGTGAAGTAAATATCTCATCAATCTCAGGCCGCGGACACAGATTCATGAGGAAAGTTTTATACACGGTCTCAGGAAAGTCCTCTGGGTTGATGGCATCATTCTGAGAACGCAATGAGAACAGGCCAGCATCACAAACCCACACCACTGTTCACCTCTGCGTTAACACCCACAGCCCAGCACTTGTCACAGCGCAAGCGAGCGACTGGAACCTCTGGCAAGGTGTTTCGGAGAGGGATGGGGGAGAAGCACCGCAGCAGCCCGCGTAGGAGGGACAGTTGTTTAAACCCTCCCTTGGTGCCTGTTGTGCGCAGCGCAAGGGAAGGAGGCACAGGCGTTACCGCCACGCGAGCAGCAAGCACCGATCCTGGCAGCCCTGCACTCAGGGCATGGCAGGCAGTGGTAAGGAACAGCGTTCACAGCAACTAAGAGCATTTGGGCTCGGGATTTTTTCATAGCATCGCAGCCAGAGGAGGGACAAAGATTCTTCTCAAATTAGCGAGACCTTTGGCTACCTGGCGTGAACCTTACCTTGCCCTTTGGAAGATGACAAGCGCTCAATGCTGCTTCCACCCGCTTCCTGTCTGCAGGAAACATCTGAAAAATACTAACCAGACACAGAAAAAAGAAATCACCACAGTGTGGCAGGAGGGAAGTCAGAAGGCGTGGGTTTGGGTGGCTGGGAGCTGCTGCCGTAGTGCAAGACATGCAAAATGCACAGCAAGGAGGCCGACACGACGACTGTAGACATGAGCCAGAGAAGAAAGACAGTATTTCTCCAAGGGAGCAACTGAGGCAGCAAGCCTAAGAAACCCACAGTGGACTTTTTACTGCTGCATTAAAACAGAAATTCTGTATTTCTGCTATGGACTCCAAGGGCCCTGCCACTGAACTGCAGCAGCATACTCTCAAAACCCTCTTCACTGTCCTCCCTGTCCCTCTCAGAGGTGTCCCTTGCAGTAGGATGGGCCTCTTGCCAGAAACTCCCCAGGACACTTCCCCTACAAGACGCCATCCCATGCAGCAGCTGGCATTAGCAAGGGATAACTCTGTAGTCAAGGCAACATTCAAATAGAGCAAACAAACACTGTGCACATTGGCTGCTTTGAAAGAAGGCAGAATCCTTGGGAACCAAAGGCTTTCCACGAATTCAAGGTACAAACTCATTACACAGGCAAAGAAGCTGGTGTACTACATGATGGAAGCTGCTGCAGAAACCACAGCTCACCTCCCATTTGGAAAGCTGGGTACTGGCCTGCAGGGCAGAATTCACTTGGCTAAGCCCACAGCTTAAAGCAGCCTCTGCTGCACTAAGGAAGAACGACAACTGAACTCCTCTTACTTTCCGAATACCCCAGTCAGCAGCAACGAGGTCTCCTCCGTGGATAAATTTAGATGCCAGCTCTATTAAGCTCCTGGCATCACAGCTGCTCACAGGCAAAAAGGGGAACAAAAAGTGCCAAACGTGTCGACAGGTGGAAGAGGTTCAGTGGGAGCTGCAGCAGCAGACGTATGCAAACCCAGTGCGTACTGGTTTCCCAGGCTGCCCTTTGCAAGGCAAAAACACTACAGCACCCTTGTTATGATTCAAAAGGGATTTAAATACCTAACGAGAAAGGTGGATGCTCGGTGGAATTTTCAGGAGAATTCCAACATGGCCTTTTGAAGGCTTTACATGTGTCTGCAGCTGGAGATGCTGAGCAGTTTTAAGAAATCTGGCTCTTAATCTGCCCTATTTAATGCTCTAACACTTACACCATAAAGCATTTTTACCACTCCACAAGACCGACCAGGGCCTTGAAGAGAGTACAGCCTGTACTGGGTATTTTTTCTAGCTTACTGCAGAAGAATAAGCTGTTTTCTCTCCGCAGTATTGCTACCCTGCTTGCATTTTAAAGATCAATTCAAAGTTCCATTCCCCAGCGCGAGTTATTCACGAAAGACCTATACATTTTTAAAAGCCCTTTGAGGAATACGCTGGTTTCTGACAGAATGAAATTCTGCTGGTTGGTGGTTTAGAAAACAAATAACAAAAAACGTTTATTGTTGAATAATGATCAACCATCCGGGAGCCCATTTAGGCAGCACAGACTTAATCTCGAGTCGTTATGCAATATAACACGCAGCAGGTAGCGTATTTATTACGGGCGATTAGCGCCTGCCTCTTGTGATGCTGTAACACAGCACAGACCTAGAGCAGAGCGGTTCTGCACTTCCCAGCGAACGCACGACCCGCGGGTCCTTGTTCTTAAAACAAAAGGTGATCCCTGCACCCAAAAATGAATTTGACGCGGCAGCGCAGCCTGCTGCCGCTCGCTCGCTCACTGGATGGAGACGGAGGAGGCACAGGGTCAGCCACGGAGTGGTTTTACTGGAGGAGACACCGAGCGGCACAAAATCGATTCCAGATCCATGCTGTGCAGTGCAGGGGGGATGCGACAGGCTGGTGTTGGCTGGTTCCAGCAGCAGCCCTACTGTGACACACAGGGCCAGCCCCAGGGACAGCGAAGGGCAAATCTCCGCCGTGCTGCCCCTGAAGCAGCGTTAATGTTGCCCCAGAGGTCTGACCTCAGAGGCTGTTTCCCTCTCCTGCACACCCAGAGCCAAGACTGAGGGCAGTGGAATTACCAGGGGGAAGGGCTGCAGTGGTCACGCGTGGAGAGGAGACAAGTGAAAGCAACAAGCCTCTGCTTCAGGCCAGCTGTGGAGTCAGGCGAGTTGTTCTCCAAACACAGAGCTCCTGAGATGAAAGGTAAAATGAGTCCTGCACCTCATCCACCTTTCAGCTCAGGCTTGCAAAACAATCTGTGATCACAATTTTACCAAAGTTTCTTGGTTTTGTTGACTATTTCTTGGCAACAGCCAGAAAGTGAAATCCATGGCTGTTTAAGGCAATTTCTTATTGTAGATAAGGCCACAAAAGGTCTCCTTTCCAGACCCAAATGATGTCCCAGGCCCTTCCATGGGAGGCACCCAGGTGCAGCCTTCCTCTTAGGTGCAGAAAGAGCCAGCAGCTGAAGCCACTGGGCAACCATCCTCTTACCAGCTGACTGAACAGACAACAACCCAAATATCCACACTCACTTCCGGACGGGAATCTTCCCCTCTGCATTAAGCTGCATCTTCAGCTTCACCAGGCTGTGTAAAGAAAAAATAAAAATGAGGTTATGAAAATGGACTTAGAGGTCCTATTAAGCAAGGAAAAAGAAAAAATATCTAACTGGATAAACAATCTAACAGTTAACTGAAAATCAAGGTCCTACAGCCCGTCTGCTTAACCTCAGACAGAACCTGTTCCCATTTTTGGGAAAGAGAAACAGGCAAATTATAAGAGCTTAGATATCAGGAAGATTCCTCTGAAACATAAGATACAGATATGAGATAAAGGTATCTCCCATTTTTTAGCATTCCTCAAGGATCCCAGGTTGCCAACCGAGCCAAGAGACAGAGGCAGGGCTTTGCTGGGTGAGGGCTGTGACTGTGGTGGGAGACACAGCTGAGGCTCAGCATTTCAGTCCATCTCAAACCACGTGTGTGTTTGACTGGCTCGAGCCCTTCTGTGCCAGTCACTTGTCAGGCAACATATGACCCAACCACCAACCCCCTGCCTGCACCCTGGGGCTCCTGAGCTGACACGGGACTTGTTTTGAAGGCTGCCAAGGGACCTGGATGCCAAGAAGCCTTTTCTTCCTAGTGCAGCCAGAATGGGCAGCACAGGAGCGTTTCACTTACATTTTCTCCAGGAAGGTGTACCGGGAAGCGTTGTACGTGAGGGGATTCCGGACGATGGCCATGATATCCTCGGCCCAGCTCTGGGAACAAACACATGCAGAGGGTAGAGGCAGCTGGGGGTTATGGAACTGCACCAAGGAGTACGCAGAAAGAGCCATGGAAAGGGCATGGGCCTGTCCTGATAACACTGGGCTCCAAATCCCAGCAAGCGTGCCCTGGGCTTGGCTGCATCACCTTCTACTGCCTGTAGACACCAGCAGCTGAAACCTTCCCACTGAGCCTTCTCAGCTCTCTGTTTATCCATGCAAAGCACATGGAGGATAAAAATGACACATTTATTCTGCTGGTTCCCCTCCATGCAGGGCAGATGTTTCTACACCTATGGAAGTACCACACCTCACTGGAATGCAAACTAGCAGGTTTATAACCCCACCAGTAACACTGACAGGGTTCAATTCCCTGCCTCCCCCTCCCCTTTCCTGCTCCCCTCCTTAAAGCCTGACACTTAGTGTTTCCCAGTGCTTCCCTGCCCTCAGCACCCGATACCTTGCCAACGTTCTCCTTGTAGGACACAAAGTTATGGAAAGTGAGGTCCACCATGTCAGGGCCAGAGACAATAGTCAGAGTCTTCAGCAGGAAGGTGCTGTGAGGATAATCCAAGTTAAAAACCTCTCGGAGCTTCTGGCACTGCAAAAGAAAGAGAGCAGAATGAGGCAAGCTGCACCTGAAAAAAACAGAACCAAACCCAAACACTGACCCAAACTGACAGAGTTGAACAGTTCTTTAATGTGATCTTCCACTCCTTGGCTTTCCTTATTTTTCACCTTTATTCCAGAGCCTGAATTACCTGGATCCTCCACGGAGCAAAGCCACTGTGACTAACATCACTGCACAAACAGGCTGCTTTGGCCTGAAAAAGCGAAAGCTGGAGGCTTCTCTAAAAGAAATTCCTTCTGAAACTTCAGCTGGAACTTGCAGACAAGCAGAGCAGCATTTGGCCTGCTCAGACCAGAGGTGCACAACCAGGCTGCTGCAGAAGGCATTTGTCAAAACAGACGCTAACAAGGCCTGTCAGATCAGCGTGGCACCTTTTGCTCTAACCTCCCTCCACCACAAAGGAGATGCTGTTTGGGACCCAAAATGTCTATGACCTGGTCACTGGAGGGATGGGCTCTCTCCCTCCTAGTCACCTTTTTGCTAGCTGTCAGTTGCTACAAGTGGGTTTTTCTATAGCAATGGCAGTATCTTACAGCGATGGCTCACCAAAGATTTGTTTTGTTAAGTATAAGGCTCATCTGACTAGTCATACTGGTGTTTCATCACCATAGGAAAGTATTTATAGAACCTCTTTAAATTATTTAGCATTTTCTGCATTCCTACGTAAGGCATCGCTAAGCCAAGGAACCCTGGAGTTGGACTGATGGTCGCTATTTATAAGGAAAGGATAAAAGTCCCACATCCTAGAACAAAGCACAGCAATTCCTTATCTGAAGTGCAGGATAAATCCCTCTCAAAGCAAACGGGGAGGCATCAGAGCACCTGCTCCTTCGGGAGCTAAGGGCTAAATTCACGCTCTGGGGGTGTCAGGAGAGCAGGGAGGATGCAGAAGCTCCAGGGGAGCTGGGGCCTGAGCTCTGGCTGTATGTACAGACCCACAGATAGATATCTGGCCGAGCTGCTGCGTTTCAACATCGCTAGCACCACATCACATACCATACATACATGGCACATTACATATCACACATACGTAACACGTTCACATCACCTTCGCTTCAGCAGAAGGGGTTTCAGCTAAATGACTTCACCTTTGTCTTCGCTATAAACTTGGAGCACGTGCAAAGCCAGCGGCTGCAGGGCAGCTCATGGTTAGCGACTTGCTAAGTGCTAACTGGGCAATGTCTGGATCCTTGCAAGCTGAAGAGAGCAAACTCCCTGATCTGAGAGTTCCGTGGAGCTCAGTTTAGCCCAAACCAACCAAAACCCCTCTACCCAACCCTCTGTTCGCATCCCCTTGTGATTCAAATGAAGGCAATTCCATTTCTGCCCCAGAATTTTCTCTTTACACCCAGCTTTGGGCCTTCTTAGGTGACAGCCCCACCTCACACACAGAGCTGCAGGGAGATCTGATAAGGAACTCAGCGGATTTTCCCAGATTTCTGGAGCGCTCGCGATGTTGACGCATCAGCAGCAAACAGGCATCTTTAGGGGAACCAGGGTGTGCTGGATGCTAACTCCAGATCACCTGACTGCAGCTCTCCCACTTCCCAAACCAATTCTCTGCGGGGGTAACTCTGAAACCTGTACAATCCAAGGGCATCTGGAGGGGGAGAGTTGGCAGCCCCCCAGGAGGTTTGCCTGTGTTCTAACAGGGAATTTCTAAACTGGCTCACTCGTGCTTGGTGAGCAATTTTCCTCTGCAGAAGGGAGCAGCACACACATACCCACACCTCCTTTCCCTGCTCATAGCAACTTCTTGATGGGGCTTAACTTTCTGGTGCGAGTGGCAAAGTGTCAGGACTTTAACTTCAAATTTAACTTCATCTTGCAAAGCCACTGGCGTTTGTTCAGCTTCCTTACCTCTGGTGTTGTAAATCATATGAAGCTAAGACAATAGAGAACTTGTGGTTTACGCTGAACTCATTTCCTGTATTTGTTACACATCGGCTCCTCCCAGCCCTTCCTTCTCCGCAGGCTGGTGCTGCCTGGCTCTCCAGCAGCCCTTTCTGTTCACGCTGCAGCCCCAGCGAGCCCAGTGCTGCACCAGAGCTTCTGCCGTTAGCTGTGCTCCACCACACAGACCAGACCTGTGCTGGGTTTGGCAACGGCCTGGTAGCTGATCACCTCCTCGAATGGTCTTGCTCATGGCCAGCCCTAACCAGTACTGGTTTTTATGTGCCATGCCCTTTATCAGCATTAACTCACACCACCTCCTAACACCTCGGCCCAGCTGATGGCTTTGCTTTCTGAGAAGTGAACTGCAGCGGGGAGAGCGAAGGGTGATCTCGTTAGGGATCTAAAGTGGGTCATATTTTCCCAGCGACTGACTTCCTGCCTGGCCCTAAGCGACTCACTCGCTTACTCTGTGCTGCCGACTCTGCATGGGGATTATCTCCCTCAGGGGATAAAAGCCATGATGTTGGCGTACCACTGAACGAAGATGGTGAGAGAGGACCAGAGACTGTGTCCAAGGGCACAGAACCTGACGCTGTGGCTCTTTCATAACCTGTGCTCCTTCAGCATCTCGTGCTGCAGCTTCACTGTGCAATTACTTAGAGTCACATCGCAATGGCCACAGAAGAAAAACACGTGAAAAGTAGGACAACCATATTAGCTGTGCAAATCGGGTGGGAAACGTGTTTAGCAAATCCACTTAAAAAATATACCCAGGCAAATGGAAAACAACCCACCGGCAGAGCAGCTGAAATACAGATTCAGCTTCCAGTCCACATCCCACCCTCCCGATTTCCCTAAAATCCTCATCTGTACAAACCAGATTAACAGTCCAGAGAAAAACAAATTCTGATGCAAATATAAACAAAGACCAGGCCTACTACAGGAGCCAGAGACAGACAGTCCTTTCTCCACTTGAAACGGGATACGGCCCAACCCCAGCCGGGATCTGTCACAGCTGCTGCGCTCACTGCACCGGGACCATTTTGCATCTGCATGAAACACGCTACATGATGCGGTGCTTGTGGTACTGGAAGACAGGACGTGACAACAAATCTTCTCTTTTAGAAAAGAAAGGTCTTGTGCGGTTGCCAGAAGGGAAAGGGAGCACCAAGATTACTCGGCTGCCTTTGGCTCTGCAGGTAATGCTCGTGTCCGCGTTAGCGGCACGGCTCCGTCACCGGACCGAGGAGAGGGATTGCTGTGCAGTGGGGAGGGCCGTCCTGCCACCACCGGCACGCGGGGCCAGGCTGTCTCTGTGCCAAGCATCTCAGTGAGACCAGGCAGATGAAGCACTCTCGGCTCTCGTTGCTGTCTTATCTAAAGGAACCGGAAAATGCAGCAGCACAGATTCATATGGCACAAAATAACCCGCGGCATTCTGGAATTGAGCAGGAACAGGCAGCGATGCAGACTGTGCATCCTCAGTAGCTTCTGTCCCTGCGGTTTAAGAGCTCACACTGCGGTGAGGAGGGCCCAGCGTGGCAAAAGGCCGTTATTCAGATGCGGCTGTTCCCTCGCTCGGCCCCTGCTCCACTATTTATAAATCCTCTGCAAGCCGCCGGGCGCCCACCCGCCTTCCTCTCGCACGCACACATCAGTTTGTCTCCATCCGGCTTCTTGTGATCGCTCTTAATTTCAAGGCCTGAACGTGGGACTTTGTTTAGTTGCCCCCTGCACGCACACCCCACGGCTGAGTCCACAGCATGGTGATGATGCTCGACCCCAGAGCTGTCGCAGAACGAGCGACCACCCAACCGCCCACAGCGAGTCTGCAGCGCACGGCTCAGCCCTCTGCCCAGCTCCAAGCACCAGGAGAGCCCTCCCTGCACTAGCAGTTTCCTCAGCACTGCTCTCTCCTACTTTAGCGTCTCCAACAGGACATGGTGAAACACCTTGGTATAATTTTCTCACATATCCGTGTTCAGTTCAGAGCCCTCGGCTCTGGGATCAGTAGCAACGAAATGTTTATAACCACGACAGTCAGAAAATGCAACCTCTGTTTTTATGAAAAGCCATGTTTATCTGGAAGCCAATTCCCAACGAAACATCTAAACAAAACCAAGAGGAAGCCACCTGCCCAGCAGCCTGGCCTAAAGCACTGTGGGTTTGGATCCTGATTGTTACACTCGCTGTCAGTGTTCTGGGGTCTTGGTGCATCACAAAACCCCGAGAGGGAGCAGCCGTTACCGTTCCTGGTTACTCAAAGTAAGACACAGACTCGCATTGCAAGGAACGTCTCGATCTGCTCTGGCATGCTGCTGAGCTACATTCAATAGCTTTTTATCTTGTCTCATTTTTGTTCGCAAGCCCTGCTAATTCTTATCTTTATTAGTCTTGAACACGCACCAAAGTTCGTTCTGCCCTGTCTCTCAAAAAAAATTTCCATGGAGAAAAAACACTGCAGAACACAGCTCTGAAAGAAGATAAAGCGCTGGGGCTGAGCCGGGGAAACAGGCACAGAAGAGGTCACAGGAGGACTCGAGAGCTGTGTGCCTGCTTCTGCGCTGATATGGCAGGAGGCAAGGGCTCAGGAGGGAGGGGGCAGAGGAGAGGAGAGTCTCTCAAAGAGGGCACGGCTGTCCCTTGCCTTCAGGCAGGTTCAGTTCTTTCTGAGGCAGCTTCTAGGACCTGGCAGTGCTGGGTTTCCAGTTGGACTCAATGATCCTAAAAGGTCTTTCCAGACCTGACCAAGTCTGTGGTTCTATGAAATGGCAGCAGCTCTTCTCCCTTGGAGTGGCTCCTGCCACTACCAGCCCTTAGTCACTTGTCCTTTTATCAATGCCACCCTCGCCCTGCCGGGCACTACGGGCTGACAATCTACTCCCTCAACACTTGTGGTGTCAGGGAGGGGTCCCAGCAGTCCCTGCCTCCCAGCTCGCAGGGATGAGCCGTGACAGTGCTGGTGAGGGAGCGCCTACGACAGCAGTGCTTTTCAGAAGTGGTTTTCTGTGTGGGTGCCTCGGTGCCGTTCTTGCCACGCATAGAGTAAGGTTACAAAGAAAAACCCCAAACCTCTGGTTTAGCAGCAGTGGGAAGGTGTCACTGCAAGCAGGTAGCTCGCAGCGTCCACAGTCAACCACCCGTTAGCGGTGAGGCTCGTTTCACCTACACCAGCTGAAAAGCTCAGGGTACGTGCCACCCTCGAAGGACAGGCAGGAGAGCGCGGTACTCAGCGGGGAACGCAGCAGCCCTGCCACAGCACTGCCCTGCCTTGGGAATGCCTGCAGCCCCCAGTCAGCAGGAAAAGCAGAGCACGAAACCAGAGGCTGCAGATGTGCCTGGGTGCCACTCACCAGGGAGCAGAGAGGAGGAGGAGGATTGATTCGCTATTGGTACTGCATCCAAAGCTCTTCCAACAGCTGTGATCTTGTTCTCCTTCACTTAAGTATCATCCACCAGCCCCCTCTCCTCCACTTTTAGCCAATGAAATGGGTGACCTATTGCATTCATTTCAGTGGTTATATCCCCCCAGCACTGCCAGCCCTCATCTGGTAACAGGGCAGGCATCACCCTTCCCCATCCTTCCACCCTTCACCTCGACAGATCTTTGCTTGCTGCCTCACACCAGGCTTTTCATATTTACATCTTTTTGTGATGATGCACCGGGTGTAGCTGCCCTGGGTCAAGGGTGGGGTCATTTCAGGTTCAGGAATTTTCCCTGCTTTCTGCATTCCTTTGACGAGATTCTGTTCTCAGGAAAGCCAACCAAATACACGAGCGAGGGCTTTAAGCCAGCCCTGCAGAAGCACCGTGGTTGCTACAGCCCTGTGTAAATAAGGAATTTCCAGGACTGGGTGACAACATCTCTCCCACCAGTTTGGTCCAATGGGCATTTCAGTGCCCACACAAGGCCTCCCATCAGCCCGTAAAAGAAAGGTGGGTAAGGAGCCAGCCTAGTGCTTTTTACTCCACGTTGTCACAGAGCTGACAGAAAATTCCCTGAAATGAGAAAAGGACTTATTTAAAACAGGTCTCTGTGAAATGCAGAATTCAAAAAGCACTTGGGATTTTCACAGCAGAGGTTGTCGTCAAGTGCATCGCTTCTGCCTGTTCAGAACACTTAATAAATCACTTGGTGCTCGACCTTTCTTTGTAAAAAAAAAAATAAAAAAAAAAGAGCCGTAGCCAATTCCCAGGTCTCTGGCCTCTGACAACAGCAAGAACACACCAGCTACACCAGGTCAGAGCACAGATCCGTCCAGATGCCTGGGGAAAAGTACAGGAACAGGGCAACTGCAGCGAGACCTCCCTGACATTTCTGAAGCTTCTGGCAATTTATGATTCAGCAGCTTCCTAAACTGGAGTCGTTATCTTGCACTGAACAACCCTTGGAGGGCATTTCCTACTTGTCCTGACTTTTTAAACTCACCTATGTTTTCCTGCCTGGTGCAGGAAGCATCCCGCAGCGCAGCAGCACCACACGTGAAACAGCAGCACCTCCTTCTGCTTGTGCTGAACCCGCCTGGGGAAAATTCCCCTTGAAGAAACTGAGGAACTGCCTTGTGCTCACCTCTCCATGCAACCCCTGATTTCACAGCACTGCACAACACTCCTCCACATCCCCCTCATCTGGTTTTTTGGCCAGGCTACACTCCTGGACAACTCAGATGCTCTGACTGCTGCAGCCACTTCTATTAGGTCTTCTCAACCTTTTCCAGTTCTTAGCCTCATTTGGGATGAGGACACTAGAAATGCACAGAGATGGGGGGATGAGGACACTAGAAATGCACAGAGATGGGGGGATGAGGACACTAGAAATGCACAGAGATGGGGGCACAGAGACACTAGAAATGCACAGAGATGGGGGCACAGAGACACTAGAAATGCACAGAGATGGGGGTGCATTTGGGGCATACAGTAGCATGATTTCCAATTCTTTCCTTGTAATTCCTAATATACAACTTACTTTTGTGAGCAAATACTACTGAACATGGCACGGATATTTCACCAAACCCTCATGACCTTGTTTCTGGGTAGTGACAGTCAACTCAGAGCCTGTATTTCAGAAGATTAGGATCAGGGTTTTTTTGTACGCATTGCCTGATTTTTATCTGTACTAAATTTTATCACTTATTAGATCATGCAATCAAACAGCAATTCAAGGTCTTTCTACAAATCAGCCTTCGTTTTATTACCTCAAACAACCTGGCACCACTGGCAAGCTATCTTGTCTCTGTGCACCTCTCTTGCAGCTCACGCACGAACACGGAGGATGTCACAGGCCCAAGCACCGGTCCTTCGGGGAGTCTGTGGGTTCCCTCTCTCTCAACCTTTTTCTCATTCTCCAGCAGTAGTTTCCCCAAGCAAACAGGGCCTCTCATTCTGCTCTTCAGGAGCCTTTGCTTATGATGGGAATCACAGGGGCCACTTCCCAATGTTACTGAAAAAACGTAGAGCTAACTCTGGAACATGGCCACTGCTTCCCCCTTCCCCTTTGTTTTTTGCTACCCTCGCACTGCTCTGAATTTCCTCATTCTTTTCACAAACTTCTATGTGCTTTTGTGAAAAATCACTTTTCAAAGACCAGTTTAGTTTATCTGCAAGTATGGAATGTGGCCATCCCAAAACTGTACTGCGAATTATTCTTAAAACACTGGGGTTGGACTCATTTCCAGGGCAATTCCTTGCTTGGGATAGGGGCTCGTTCCAGAAATATGTTGAGTAGAAATTCCTTCTGTCTAGAGCCACCTCCGACAGTGCCCGCGTGCCAGCCTGTTTCTGCTGAGTGCCCAATTAGCCCTCCTACAACCTAGGACGTTTCCTCCAGCCTGGCTGTTGCCACCAGAAGGACACTCAGTCCCCTATGGCCTCAGTACTTACATCGCCAGCTTAGAACCTACATCACCAGCTTAGAATCTACATCAAAGCTGAATTAGTTCATTGACAGGGTTATTACTGCAAGTTTAACACCTTAGAAAACAGCAACTCCTTCCTCTCCTCTAAGCTGGCCTTCTCCTGACTGCATTCTGTCTGGGGTGGAGCACCTGCTTTGACTAGCACCAAATTTTTTTTTTTTTTTTAATTTGAAAAAATAAAAGAAATTTCTGGGAGTTTTTGGTTTTGTTTGGTTTTTTTTTCAAACGTTATTCCAACAAATGTTATTATTATATTCCAACAATGTTATGCAAACATAAGTTGCAGAGTTTTAGGCTTGTTGAAAACTCAAATACATTTCATTCTGGTGTGTTTCCAAGAAAAAACCCACAGTTTCTCAGGAGGAATTATGATTTTTAAGAACTGTGTAAGATGGGTTCTGTTCTTGAGCTCTGCTGGGCCCTTCACACCCCCCTCATTAGGGGCTTTGGGGAAACACCAGTCTCGGGGAGCCAAATAGCCATTTTCAGAGCAGCACTATGAAAACAGCCAGGCTAGTTCCGCAAAGAGGCACATATTGCAAAACGCTCCCCCTTGGCTGAGCATCACCTACGGCAGTTACCATGCGGAGCCATCGGCTTCACTCCTTTGTTTCTTTTTCACATTTGAGCTTTACTTCAGTTTTCCGCTTGCCTTTTTCCATACATGGAAAAGTTAAAAAGAAAACAAAACAAAAAACAGACACGGAGAAAAAGTCCTAACAAGGACAACTTTGCTGCGTGAAGCTTAAGTTATGACTGAAACCAAGAACAAAGCTGTAATCATGTGCTTCCCTTCGCCTGCCACCCTGCAAGCAGGGGATTTAAAATTATTGGGGGGGCTGGGGGGGAAAGAGACATCTTTCTTTTTTTTTTTCTGAAACTACATTTTCTTCCCTTTAAAGGGAAAAAAAGCTCTGCCACACGCTGCGTTGGAATGTCAGTGTTACTACAGGTTTGTAGCTGCCTTGACCCAGGCTGTGCATCCTTGCAAAAGAGCAAAGCTCTGGTGACTCAACACAGAAGCATCACCCATCTCCTGTAGGACTTCCCATGTAGCTCCAGGGAAGCAAAGGGCAGGCCAAGCCTAAGACCAGCCAGGCACACGGCGGGGAGAGCGCCCAGCCACTGAGCACCACACAGACCAGCTCCCTCAGAGGGGAACAGCTGCTCTCCTGGCTTCCTGGAATACCCTTTCCAACAAGCTCCTGCACCACAGCCTGTAAGAGCCTTTCTTCTGGGTGCACAGAGGACCCCTGAGGAGTTCACAGGCAAGAGTAAAGATGGCTCTTCTCCACTTACAGAGCTGTGGTGTAAGGAGACAATGTCACAGAATCACAGAATGTCAAGGGCTGGACATTCCAGTCCAACCCCCCTGCCAGAGCAGGGTCACCAACACCAGGTCACACAGGAACACATCCAAGGGGGTTTGGAATCTCTCCAGAGAGGGAGACTCCACAACCCCCCTGGGCAGCCTGGTCCAGTGTCTGTCACCTTCACAGTGAAAAAATTTCTCTATGTTTATGTGAAACTTCCTATGCCTCAGCTTCCACCCATTGCCCCTTGTCCTCTCATCGGGCATCACCGAGAAAAGCCTGGCTCCATCCTCCCAGCACTCACCCTTTATGTATTTATAAACATTGATTAAATCACCCTTGAGTCTCCTTTTCTCCAAGCTAAAGAGCCCCAGCTGCCTCAGCCTTTCCTCACAAGAGAGATGCTCCATTCCCTGAATCATCTCTGTGGCTCTGCACTGGACTCTCCCAAGCAATTCTATGTCCCTCTTGAACTGGGGGGCCCAGAACTGGACACAGTGCTCCAGATGCAACCTTACCAGGGCAGAGCAGAGGGGCAGAAGAACCTCTCTCGAGCTACTGGCTGCACCCTCTCCACCTTGTGAGAGCAAGGCAGGGTGAAGCGCCCCGGCTCCTGCCAGAGCCGTTGGCAGCGCTGCCTCGTCCGTATGAGCAGCCGGCAGAAGCCAAGCTGTGCACTCACCTTGGGGATTTTGGCAAACCGCCCTGCTCGGGTATCTCGGATGCTGGTTATATCCAGAATTTCCATTTCCTACAACAGAATAAGGACAAGGAAGATGAGGAAAGACAAAGAAGGAAGGAAAGAAGTCTAGTGCAGAGCGCCCAGAAGCTGCAAAGCAGGTCCCAGCCAGCATCCTTCACTGGGGCAGGGCCGTCCCACCAGGAACGCCACCGGGAAGGGACTCGTTGGCTGCTGCGGTGCCCGGCCGGCCGGTGCAGAGGCGGTGCTGGTGGTGGCCTCAGGGTCTTCAGGGCAGGCTGGGGCTCGGCATGGAGTACCGTGAGAGGGAGCTACAACAGGCACTCAGGTTTGCAGGGAAAGTCTACCCAGTTACAAGCCCACGTGGTAATACAACCCACTCGTGTTCTCAGCCTGTCCTTTGCCTCCACGCCTTCAACATGGAGCTGAGCTGGACAGGAGGCAGGACCACCTCTCCCCAGGTCAGCCCCAGCAGACCTTCACCTCCTCTGTTCTGAAGCAATTCCCATGAAGGACATTCCACAGCCTTCCCAAAGCAGCCCACTCCCCAGCCTTGCTGCTGGCCAGTTGTCATGTTTATTTGGTTTGTTCTTTTAATATCCAACCTGAATTTCCTTCCTCTGTTACTAATTTGTCTGCTTGCCATGGATCTGGAGAACAAATTATACTTGTTGCAGCAGATAATGTTATTTTCCAAGATCACAGTAAGGAACAATGTGGATCCCATGTTTTCTGGCTGTATCCCTATTTTATTGTCAAGCAGAATGGGAATTTTACCCCTAATCCCATCCCTTGTTGAATCCCTACTGCCAAAGCACTGAGGTTTTTTCTTCCTCGCCGTTCATGACAAGAAGAGTCAGTCAAAGATTATTAAGCCACACAAATTCAATGGATTATCGGCCGTACCACGCCACGGTATTTGTTCCTGGTGGCTGTGCCCGTGCCAGCCCGCACAGGGCCTTCACCAGCCTGCCCCAGCTCTCTCTGGCAGGCAGCATTTGCCCCCACCCCTGCCAGCCCACACTGTCTGCAGATTCCCTCAGAGAATAGGAAAGGTGCCAGACAAGTGCTTCCCCAAGGATGTAAACCAGGCTGCTGCTCCACTGTGGCTCTCAAATTTGTTTAGTCTATTTTAGGTGCTAATTAATGGCATTTTCCAGGAACATGAGACCCCCTCCAGCCTGCGTTTCCTCATGTCAGCTACGATTTCTTACCCCAGCCCCTTCTCCAGGGAAGGAAATCCCTCGTACCACTAACCCAATGCAGTATCTCACTTTGGACAGGTGACAACATCTCCCCTTGCACCATTTTGTGCACCTCCTCAGTGCTGCTGCTTCTTCCTGCTGTCTGCTGGAACCCTAACAGCAAAAATCCTACTGCCAGAGCAGACCTTGAAAGAGGAATGAGAATGACAGAGAGGGCTGAAAGGAGAACACATCCTCTACAGGGACATGGCAGTCCCCAGCCTGGCGACACTGTTCTCAGAGGACTCCGCTCTGGGGCAGTGCCTTGCCTGGCTGGCACCAGGGCACAACCTTCTGAGAAAGCAGAGCTCCCCCAAACACCCCAGGTCTCTTGGGCAGGGCATCGTGCAGGCCTGTCCCTGTCTTTTATCTACCATGTCTCCTCAGCATGTAGGTCGCAAGGAGGAAGTAGAGCTGAACCACAGCTCCGCTCTGGAAAGCGGAAGTAAGCCCAGCCTTCCACCTCCAGACAGCCAGACCTCCCCACCCTCGCAGCTCCTCAGCAGCGAGGAACTGAATTCTCTCCTAAATTGGCTGCCCCTCGCTCCCCTCTAACAGCCAGCACCCTGCTGTTTACCTCCAGCCATGTGCACACTCCATCCCAGCCTGCGAGGAGCACAGCTCGCTTTCCAGACTTGATGGAGTCTCTACATCACTTTTTTTTTTTTTTTTTAATCTGGAGACCAAGTTATGAAGCCCTAGAACTTACCTTGTTCTGATTGGTCCAGTATAAGAAAAAGCCCTTTGGATCCACACGAAGAATCACAGGAGAGGCACTTGCTGTTTCCTGACAAAAAAAAACCAAAACAAAACAGAAGAAGGTTAGCACCTTATGTGACCTGGAGAACCCATCACGGGACGTAAGGTTCCCAGTTCAAATATAGACTCAGTTGGGTGAATCATCCTCTGTGATTTATGGAAACAAACCAGGTGATTTTAGCACGTCCCCAGAGTCACAGCGTGAGACTGCTCTCTGCTGCAGCTCGAGTCTCACCCACCGCTCCGCATTTAGCTAGAGCTACACTCTTGCAGCTTTCAGCACAACGAAGTAAGAGAAGAAAGCACCTTAACTGTTTCACATGAACTGCCTCCCCCCCAAGGCACCAACAGCGTTCTACCAGCTGCAGAAGTAGCCGAGGACAAGCAGAGACTGCGTTCAGCTGTGGCACCTACTGTAACCTTGGTGCTCACCCTAGTTATTATCCGGGCACTCTTTACTGAGAACGGGCCCAGTCAGGAAGAGTTCAAGGAGGGGCCCATCTAAGAGAGCAGATGAGTCTGCTTTAGGTGATCCTTAAACTCCGTAGACTAGCTCTACCCAGGCTATAAAAAGAAGCAGCTATTTAAATGCCCACGCTATAGGCACAAAATTAGATGGAATTATTTGGGGCTGATCCTGATCCCCCTCCCACCCCCATCCAGCAGGGAGACCCCCTGGAGCAGAACCAAGACACAGGCTGCTCTGAGGCTGCCTCTGAATAATTCCACTGCTCTGCATTTTTGGTTCAAGGTGACTTTGCAGACATTCTCACACAACACCCATTCCCACCTCCCATGCAAGCTGGTGCTCAGAGATGGATCAGCATGAGCTCTCTGGAGACGCAGACGGAGGACGCTTGGTGCCTCTGCTTAGGTCCCAGCCCATCTGCTCATTCAGTCAGAGGGCTCCTCGCTGCCTTTGACCTCTGGTGCCACAGAGGACAGGATCATAAGGCCGACACAGGAAGGCTTCAGACTCCATTCAGGAAGCTGAAATACCCAGCTACTGAGATGAAACCAGTAATGGAATTTGGAAGTTGTATTTGCCACTTCTCCTGGGGTTCTTCAGTTTTCCACTGAACTCACACTTCACTCTGAGTGTCTCTCTGTTTCCAGGGACCCCCATTCCCAGATTCAGTATCCTTCATTACAGTGAACTGACCCCACCACAGTGCATCGTATGCTCTCCTTTTACTCCCTGTTGTCTCTCTCACACTTCTTGGGACAACGCAGGCCTGCACAACAGCACACCCATGTTCCCAGAGCTCTTGCTGAGCTCCCTGAACACACCAAGGCCGTACCAGGCACTGTAGTACTGCTGCTGAGTACCACGCCATGGTTGAGATTAACCTTATCTCCTATGAAGCACCTTTCTTGCAAGCAAGTTGAGGCTGCAATAAGGACCCCTGCCAGCTGGCCTCCTGAGCAGGGACAGGGACGGCTGTGGAGAGCAAGGAGACCCTCCTATGGGGAGGCTCCTGGCACAAAGGAAGAGGTGAGTTCAACAGACGGTGGTCTGGCAATCAAAGTGGCTGCTGCTCACACTGTGGAGTTCAGCCCCAGGGCAGAAAGCAAGCACTGCCTGATGAAACCCTGTAATCCATCATCTTCCTCAGAGAGAGAAACATTTTTGCTTCTACGATTAGGGCTGAGTCAGCACAGAGCCAAATGCACGTGCATCTGCTCTGCTTAAGAGGTGAGCTACCACACCGTGCCCTGCGTGAGGTTCTGAAAGGGTGTCCAAGCTGGTTCTTGAAATGAACTATCATCTGTCTACTAAGACTTGACCTCTTCAGTCTGCTTGGCAGCCCCAGCTTGCTGGCTGCTCAACAAGGCACAGCAGAGCTGCTCCTCACCCAAAGATGTTGGGACTTGCTCAGCGGGACAGGTCAGAACAGCCCTGCCTGTCAGGGATCCGACTGCACTCTCCTCTAGAGAGGACACTGCAAATGCTGGACAAGGCAAAGGCACTATAGAAAGAGTGTGGGCTTGCTTTTCTCAAAGAAACTGCTGGGCATAGCAAAGGCTCCAGTCCAGTCCCAAAATGGATAGAGTGATGCAAGGAACCAATGTGATCTACCTTAATTTCTTTGGAAGGACTTCAAAACTGTTGCCAACAGCATGTCCAAGTTCACTCAAAGAGCGAGACAAAAAAACCCACAGGCCCATGACCTGTAAAGAGCAGCAATCCTGCAGCCTGGAGCTCCTGCCATCATCCTTTGCAGCCCGCTCTAACTGTGGAGTCAGAAAGCATGAGGAGATGGAGCAACACGACCACAGCAGCCCACTTACAAACTTCGTGAAAAAGCCACACAGGACTGGAGCTCCCCAGCTCCTCGGGCTGCAGCAGGAAATGAGCACTTGGTGGGTCTTGAAAGCCCAACTGAACTCACCGTGGGTTTCCAGGAACCTAACTATCCCAGGAATTCCCAGCGAAGTTCCTCACAGCTTCGAGTTTTCTGAAAAGTGGTCCCCAAGGACTGGCCATAGAAAGCCAGCAGCGATTTTAGACAAGTTTGGCTACTGGTATTCTCAGAAACCAAATCCCTGCTCAAATGCAAAGATGCTACAAGCGCCCCAATGGAAAGAAAGGAAAGGATGCACTTCCCACTGTACCCTGGTGTCATCCTCCCGTTTACGAACAGCTAGGGGAGTAACTGCCCAGGGATATCCCAACCTGTATTCCTCAGCCCCCATCCTGCCTGTCAGCTGTTGTCATTCCTTGGTGCCACTGGATCCCGCCTGCTTCTGTTGCACACAGGTGATCTTCCTCCCCTGCGCACGCCGCCTTGGCACTTAAAACTCTGCCCCAGCTTTACACCCACAAAAGTCAGCACTAACCCCTCCTGTGCTCTGCTGGAGGCTCCTTCTACCTCGTCTCATTTGCAAAACCACATCAAAAGTTTCTCCTGGATCCTGGCGAATAATCATAACCCAGCCTGCCCCTGTTTTATCAGCACTGATGCTCGACAGCAGACAGTTCATACTGCAGAGGAAACAGCTGGGCAGCTGCCGTCCCCTCGCTCAGGTACTTGGGGTCGGGGGTAAATGCCCTTCTGCCCTCTCAGAAAGTGAGGAGGGGTCTACTGCATTCAAATTCCTTTCTCTTCTGCTGTTCCACACTTTCCGCCCCTCACAAGGAAAGGCAAACAGAGGCTGCAAACCAGGTGTTCTGAAGATACAAGAGGATGTCAAGTCAGAGAGGGAAGCAGCTTTTTGCAGCACCCTCTGAGGCTCCAGCACTGCTAAAGCACAGGCCCTGTGCTGCTTGGCCAGTAGCTCAGAGCCACAAGCTGGCCAGGCATGGGAGGACAGGGCTCACCCTCGATCCTCTCCAGCAACTGGGCCATAAGAGGAAGCAACTTGGAGCCAAATTTCCTCTCTATCTGCAAAGCACAGAAAGTCCCCTCAGCTCTGGAGTAAATCCTACTCCTCATGCTCCTCCAAACAAGTCCGGACGGAGCATGTGCCCCTCACCCCAAGGAGACTCCCAGCAGCCACCGTCACCCTGCTGGTTACAAGCGCTGACAGGACCCTGGGGTCCTACAGCAGAGCTAGCTGTGCACGCAGACCCACTGCCATACTCCAGTTACTCCATCCTCCCCAGTAAGAAAAGGTGAAGAAGCCACAGCACTAACCCCTAACACTTTGTTTCTAGCCCTCAGCGTTCCTGTTCTCAGTTCACTCTCCGTAGGCAGACATCACTGCTCTCAGGCACAGCGCGCAGTGTCCCATCCTCCCGTGGAATATGTGCTCCCAGCCTCCCCACAAGTCCTGGCCAAAACACCTCCCATACAATCCAGCAGAGCGAAGACCCCCGTACTCACATCATCCCATTTGATGAAGCGCTCACCCTTGGACAGATACTCCTTCACCTCTGGGGGCTGCAGGACAGGGGTGAGCATTGACATTCTGTCCCGCAGATGTGCTCCTCAGCTACCAGACGCAATAGCAGCTGCACAGTTTGCTCCTCCTTGGCCCCCTCTCCTCTATCTCTGCCTCTCACATGGCAGGGCTCTCTGCCATGGCCACTGTTGGCATCAGAAAGCAAGCTGCCTCTTATATCCCAGCCAAACTTAGGAGGGGCAGGCAGGCGAGGACCGATGAATCTGCATTGTAAATCAACAGCTCTCCCAGCAAGCGCGCGGAGCTCGGCCCAAGGTCACCTAGAGGAAAGCTTGCGATGGGTTGAGATGCCGGCGCGGGAGTGGCGCACACGCCTCTCTCCAGGAGGGACCTTCTCCTCGGAGCTGCGCTCGTGAAGCGCACACTTCGTAGCACTTCCGCAAGCGAACTTCCTTAAATGTTCTCTTTGACGAAGTGCAGGCATTGCCAGCCGGCACTCAAACTATTTCAGCAGATGTGGTCACGGAGCAGCTCGGGCTTTGGCTACAAGCAGACTGCCCCCTTCATGCGGAGGGCCAAATATCAGGGAAAACAAACTTATTCCTCACTCTGCACAGGCTCCATCTCTGGGGTCACTTGATGCACTGTCTGGTCTTTAACTTTTTCCTTTGTCTTATGGGTTCTCCTGAATGTCACCTGGAAAGTGGGACAGGCCAGCAGAGCAGATGGGAATTCCATGGACAGATGAAATCAAACATTCGCAAGAGGCCCAAGGAACAGCGACACTCTCCAGGTTCACCTGGGTCTACTGGGGATCCTGTAGGAATGCAGAAGAGGACAGATGGGTAAGGTGAGCTCTTCCACCTGGCACTGCCCAGAGCAGAGGGACTGCAGGTGAGGTCAGACACTCACAGCTGCTGGTTCCAGAGGCCCATCTGATATTTACCACAGTTACCACAGCTTCATGAACCCTCTCTGCTTCTGGCCACAACCAGGGCCTCACGGAAAGGCAGCTTCTCTCTTGCATTCTCTCAGACCTGGATATTCAACAGCCTTCTCCATCTCATCAACAAGCCTGAAGTAAGCAAGAATCCTGCCACAGCTTTACTTGCTTGTCACTCAAGGTCAGGCTTCCCTAAGGGATAAACCAATAAATTTTAAAACCCAAGCTACGGGCTGTCCTGTGAGGCTGCACGGCACCGCACGGCATCGCACGGCATCAACTGCCAAGACCCAGCTTGCATAAAAATGGTCACAAAAGCTGAAGCTCATTTCCTTTTGCATAACTCAGCTGCCTTATCTTTCACTTCACAGTCCTTGCTCTGTTCTGTCCCTTGCATGAAGGGGTGGCTGATGGAACAGCGATAGAACAAAGCAGCAGTCCTGCCCTCTGCTGAAAGCTCTGGTACCGGAGCGGGCAGAAGCAGCAGCGCTTGGAGCAGTGTTTATTCTAACCACCCTGGACGTTGTTTCTCCTGCACAGCCCATCACCCAGTGTATGCTCATCCTACCCCCTCTGTTCAGGGCTTTCATCCCTTCTTCTCACTGTGCATCCTGCCACCCACTACAAGAGTTTTGATGTGCAAAACTTTCCCTTTGTTTTTCACATCTTTTTCCTGGACACTCTTACGTCCTGCCGGTTCCGCAGCCTCTGCCTCGCGCAGCGCGGGCAGAGGGCAGCCAGCATCCCCCTCTGGAGGGGGCAGGGGCTGCAGGCAGGGATCTAAGCCATGCTCTCTGTTAAAGCACTTGACCGGATGGCTTCTGAGTTCTAGCAAATTATTTTGTAATCTCAACCCCAACCTGCTCCTAGCACACACAAAATCTAAGAAATCTTTTCCAGCATTGTTCCATTATGACTCTACTTTGCAATGTGTAAGACTGTCCTCTAGTGAGCACCTACTGCACACACAGCCTGCAGTGTTGTCTTCAAACACTGGGCATGAATTCACAGCTAGGCAAAAACGAGTTCATCCCACTGCTCCTTTTTCTGTCCTGCCCTCTGAGCCCTGAAATCCTGAAAGGATTAAGGACACCATTAGGACTGCAAAGGTCAATATTTTCTCACTGCCCCTGGAGAGAGCTGCTGCCCGCGTGTGCCCAGGCACATTTTATGTCCTATTCTGAGCCCCAGCCACACAGCCAAGGGTTCATGACAGCTCTCAGCTGACAGCATGACTCTTGAACTTCATCTGCAGAAGTCAGACGGCAGCAGGCCTCTTCAGACCACGAAAACCAGAGGCCTGGTGCAAAGATGTACAGGCAGATTATGTGACCATTAATCATCACTGTCCTATTGCTTGAAAAGTGGTTATTTTCAAAATACAGCCCTCGGGACTGAGTTTGGATGTTAAGGGTGTGGGTGTGCATGCACATTTCCTCTTTGCAAAATGAACAACGAAGCACTGATTTTGGACTCTGGACTCCTTCACAGAGTCTGTGTTTAGAGTCATGACCACAGACATCACAGGTTCACACCCAGAGAGGAGAGTTCTTTCTTAAGAAAGCCACAACATTCACCCTCTTGAAGTCTTGCACTTAAACAACTTTTCTCTCCACAAACTGATGTGTGAAGCCTAGAGCTCTGAGTGATGGGAACCCCTGGGACCAGAGCAAACAGCAGTTTCTGGTTCCATTCAGTGAGTGCCCAGGGCACTGTCAGGCCGTGACCCTTGCCAATCTTTTCTCAGTTTCGGAACTGTGTCATGGAAACAACAGGCTAAAGACAATTCCTGTTACCTGGGAGAACTCCCTGCCTCCAGAAAGCTGCCCGAGATTTGTCTCCACTCCATAGTACACCCAACCTCAAATTACACCAAAGAAAAGCAGAGCCACCACAAGATTGTGAACATCTCTGCTATAAAGCTAACCAAGCAGCAATCCACACTCCACCTCCAAACCATCATCTACTTACTAGAGTTTCTAAACATTAGAAACAAAGCAATCAATCCTTCTCAGACATTTTTCACTCTTAGGAATTTTCTCATCAAGGAAACATTCACTGTCCAAGGCTCTCCTGCAAGTAGGACACACTCTTTATAGCGTGCCGATGGTTTACGGGATAATAAGCGTCACTTTCACCCCACCCACCCTATAACCTCTGCAGATCACTTTCCAACTCAGCACAAGACAGCGGGTTGTGCAGAGTCCACTCACCACAGCCAGACCAGAAGCTAAAGGAATTAAAAGAGCATCCTCAACCTCCCCAGCCCTGCTATTGGATTAACGAGTGAGACAGCATCTTCTCACTTAAGACAGAGGAGATTTCAAAGTGTGAGAGGAAAAGAGCAAACAGAACCCAATTCCCTGCAGGCTCCAAGTGGGAGCCTGGAACAAGTGTGAAATAAGGTGCATTTCCTTTAGCAGAGCTGACAGCGGAGCATGAGAGATCATCCCCTGTCAGAGCAGAGACACTCTCTATGACAGAAGGCTCAAGCCTAGCAAAGTATTTGCTCAAGGACTTCAGCCAAGAAAGGGAGATGAATCTAAACATACCTATTGCATCCTTTAAACACCAGGAGGCAGACAGAAAGAACTCATCCATCTCTCCTCTCCCCAGCTCATCAACATGACCAAGGAGACAATATTAAGTTTAAAAAGCAACACACAGCCAATAAAAAAAAAAAAAAAAAGAGCTACAATTCTTTATGAACTCCATAATCCACCTGTAAAAGTCACACTGCCAGAGGCAGGCACCGAGAACAAAAGCCGGGGCCAGAGCTGGGCGCGTGTAACATCGCGGTAGTGAATTAGGATTTGAGTTACACAACTGAGCTCAGCAGAGCAACCCAGGCACACAACCCACGGAACGCGCTGATCAGTTATTTGCAGGGCGTCCCGCCGACTGCCTCCTAACGACAGGGCGCGGGGGGAAGGCAGAGCACCCTGGTGCCGGGGCGGGATCGGCTGTGACATTCATTCATCAGCTCTGACAGACGGTAGTTCAGAGAGCGTCGGGAAGCCTTTGTTAACCGTGAAGACTCGGTCACCTCCCAGGCAATCCAGTGTTTCAAGGTCTGTTCAGAGGTAATTTCTTAGGCCAATAATCTTCCCTTAATTAAGTCTTCTCTGTCCTGAAGCACTAGATGCTAGCCACTGACTCTGAACATGGGAAATCAATAATACAAGTTTATTTGGCTACATCCTTCAGGGGCCCTTGGAGAGCGAGCAAACATCCCCCTGCAACAGGCAGCAGCAGAATTCAAGCAATGCTTGAATTCAGTCAGGCCAGCGGAACACCAAACCTCCAACAATCTGTCTCAGCGCTTGGGTTTCCAACCAAACACAGGTGTAAGGCAGTAAGGAGCAGGCTTGTCAGTAAAAGAGTTTTCTAGTGGACCCTCAGACCACAGAAGTCAATTACAGCAGCTTATAAACAGTGGGACCCTGAAGAGTCCAATGGCCTGTCCTGTGAGACCGGCTGGATGTTCAAGAACTATACAGCAAGTCCAGCCCCAGGGTGCACCACGTGTCCTTGACTCCGTTTGTCTCTGGAGAACAATTTCTTTTGTGCTCCTTAGGAAAAGAGCAAAACAAAAATCTCAGAGAGGACTGATTTACAAGCTTTGTCAAGTGTCTGACACATTCACTGACTTCACAAGACCTCTGAGCTCTGCACCCCAGAACTCTATTTCTGCACCCCAGGAGCCTGATCAGCACACAGCTTGTGTATTGCTGCTAAAACCCAGAGGACACAGAAAATACCCTTACTGCAGCTCTGCCTTCCTGGCTCTCCTTTGCCTTCATGGTGGTTGTTAGCGAGGCACTAAGTTTAGGAACAGAAGGCACGCGCCTTCCGGCGGCTGCCTGCACTTGAACAAAGGGGCCTGGAGAGAAGCTCACACTCACTTATCTGTTCACAGTAAAAAGAAAAGCTTACACCTTACAAGAGCCAACAAGATTTAGTATTTCAGAAACGCAAGCCTTGCTTTATTCCAAGCTGAGACAGCAGAGGGCTCGGTACAGAGAAGGGAGCCTCGAGAAGAGCAGATTTCTGTGAATCTGCATTCGCGTGCTGCGAGGTGCAGCGGGACCCCACCACACTGCCCTTGCTGGGGCTGTTTCTGCAACTCCACCGCACGGCCTTGGCCAAGCCACTCTGCCAAGGCCACTGCTGATGGAAAAGGAGTGCCGTTAACTGCTGCTTTAGAAACAAAGTTGGGACGAGCAGAGGCAAAGAAAAAGCGGCACCAGTGAAAGAGTGCAAGTCATTTGCATGGAGATTAAGGAGGATCGGTTGGTTTCTTTCCCAGGAGAAGGGAAACTAATTCTGGGGACGTAGGACTAAGATAGACAGCTCTAACTGCTTTTTGTTAGTGATCCCTACCCCCTCGCTTTTGCCTTCTGTGCCCGTTTCCTGCACCAACCTGCTGACTCCTCCAAACATCCCTTATCAGGCTCAACGTAGCATATGTTTGAATACCTACAAACACCAGAGCTCTGATTTCTGCCCACCAACTTCCAGACCCTAGGACAGTGTAGAGTTAAAGTGATAAAGGAGGATGCAGCATCTCCAAGGATGGACTTAAAATGAGTGAAGACCATATGGACTACACAAGCATTAGGCAACAACTGTCAAGACCTCCTTCAGCCCCAGAGGAACTGCAGGGAACTGTCTGTGCATGTCAATCCTCTTCCCTAAAGTTCCAGAACCGACGGGTGCAGGGGAAGGACTGTGGGAGGTGGTAATTCATCACCCTTTCCCCAGAGGTGATGATACATTGTACCAGTGACAACACCAGAGATCACAGAGAGCATAAGGGTTTGGAATGAACCCCTTTCCACACAGATGATTTGAGGAAGAAGCGAGTGGAGACAGAGCAGCCTCAAGAGGCTCTGCCCACCTTTGCAGCACTCAGTAGCAAACAAAGGCCAGGAGGGGCGAGTATAGACCGGCAGCTTAGAGGAAGGATTAAAAACAAGCTAAAAAATCTAAATTATGGTAGGCAAAAAAGGTCTAAACTCAATCTTAAAATACTCTGCAGTACAGAAACCAAAAGGTCTCCAACTGCAAAATAAAAAGCAGCGTGACGCAGGTAAAGCAGAGGAAAGGTGTGCTGGAGTCATCACCAAGGTACAGGCTTCTTCTTGGAAATGCAGAGAAAAGATGGAGCAGCAGGCAAGCTGCTGGCTGAAACAGAAGCAAGGGGAGAAGGGGTTGGAGCAAACCCATCATCAAAACAGCCTGAAAAATGAATAGGAAATCCATTTTGTAGGAATTGCTGTAAATCCACGAGCCACTTAACTCAGACAGCGCAAGAGAATTTGTGTACAGAATCTGTAGAACAGCACCAGAGATACATTTCTGCCTCGGGAAAGCTTTGAGGCTAGGACACCACCAGCTCACACGACTCAGCTGGGTGAAATTTGACTTCAAAAAGAACGCAGTCAGGGATAGTAAATCAAGGTAGAAAAAGTCATGGTGCCTACTAACAAATGTTTCCTAAACGTACTGGGTTACAGCAACACCTCCTGAAAATGAACCACTCTGGGAGGAGAGGGCACGTCAGGAGCTGTACTGCAGAATCACAGGACTGTCTGACCCTGCCAGGTGAGGGGCGGTGTGTGCAGCTGGTGGCTGCAGTGCCACCCTGCCACCTGCATACAGCAGCCCTGGAGCTTGTCACCAACACAAGCCGTGTTTTTTCCAAGAGTTACAGTTATTTTGAAGTTACTCCATTTTATTCTCAGTTGTCTTCCTCAGAGCTCCAAGCTCCTTATGTCTTCCTGCAGAAACTCAAGAGGTTTTTTCCTCTCTCAACTCTCCCCATTTCCTGCTATGGCAAGTAAAAATAAAATGCTACAGTTAACTCAGAACTCAATCACTCACTTCCTCTGATGCCTTTCTGGGTGACAGTCATTCCTCCAGCTGCTGTTAGTCTCTTTCAGAGCTGCAGCTCCTCGTTTGTAAGAGGCTTTCTGCTGCAACATACCTGACTGGCCTGAGACTTAAGGAAGAGGAGAAAAATTATTGTAAAAGCAGCAACAAAATCATTCTCAAAGATAAGCATCTTACACTATCAAGAAAATAAACTGTAGAGGCTGATCCGTGCCCTGTTTCAGCTGGTTTCTGAACAAGGCAATGTATCGCTTTTGTAGGGGACTACGGTCAATCAATAACTCAAGAGCAGCTTTAGATTGTATCAATAGGTTTGGAATCAGCCCGATTCGAAGGGAACTAAACTGGCCTCTCTCTCCAAAAGTTGCTGCTTCGCCAGGATACCCTTCAAACTTCACAAGAGTTGCGGGTACCTGCAGGCTGGGAGACTCCCCGCGGCAAGTCCCACGGAGCAGAGAAAGCAGAGGGACGCTCCTGACCAACCTCCGCCTCCTGCACCAGGCCTCTGCCAGGAGCCCTCCCCGCCGTGGAAACTCAAACCTCCCCTCGGCCCGGCTCGCTGGGGAGCCTCCCAACCTGCAGGCCCCGGGGGCTGCCCACCCGGCCGGGCAGAGCCCCAGGACAGCCTCACGCCGGTACCCAGGGGTGACGGGGGGTCTGGCTCCGGCAGCCAAACCCCTCAGCGGCGGCTGGAGCCGGGCACCATCTCCCCCGGCCGACAAAGACCCCTCGGCCGCCATCTCTCCTCGACTGGACCCGAACCCCGCCCCCAGGGGCGCCCAACGGCCGCCACGCGCGCCCCCTCAAGGGGGCCCAACGGCCGCGCACGCGCCGCGGCCACACCCCACTCCCCGTGGGTGGGTGGGAGCGATACCATCAAGACATCGCCCCTTTAACCACGGGGTCCCCCACCTCGGGCGGCGTTGCCCTTTTAAGCTCCGCCCCTCGCCCCCGCCCGCGGCCGGCGGAGCCGCCGGAGCTGCGCGGGCCGCGGAACGAGGCGGCAGCGGCGGCGGGAGCGGCACCGGCACCGCGGGCGGGCAGCGGCATGTCCTGAGCAGAGCCAGCCGAGCGGGCGGCGGCGCGGAGCCGAGCCGGGCCGGGGCCCATCACGGAGGGGTCGGTGGAGCAGCGGGCTAAGGGCCGGGCCCCCATGAAGGAGAAGGAGGCGGGGGCGGAGCGGGGCAAGCCCGCCACTTATACCGGGGACAAGAAGGCGCGTATGGCGGCTAAGACCAACAAGAAGTGGGTGCGCCTGGCCACCGTCCTGGCCTACGTCCTCTCCGTCTCGCTGGCCGCCATCGTCCTCGCCGTCTACTACAGCCTCATCTGGCAGCCGGTGCGCGGCGGCGGCGGCTCCAGCCCCGGCCCCGGCCCCGCCGCCGCCACCACCTCTTCGCAGCCCCGCGCCGCGCCGCTGCCGCCGGGCCCCGCGGCCAGCCCGCCGCCCGGGGCCGGACCCACGCAGGAGCCTCCGCCGGCGCCGCTGCGGACGGGCCCCGACCCCGGCCTCGCTGGAACCGATCGCCCGGACGCGTCGCCGCCGCCGGTCGGAGCCGAGGCGGCCGCCGCGCTGCGCCGGGTGCGCGGGAGCCCCTGAGCGGCCCGTCGGCGCTCAGCCCCCGGCCGGGCGGGAGGACGGGCAGATGGGCGGCGGGCGGACGGACGGGCGGAGGCTCCTCCGC
>JANIJG010020923.1:0-30944 GCA_024611175.1 Megaceryle torquata
TCTTCAGCAAAAAGCAAGAAATGGAGGGAAACAGTAAGGGCTGGATCTGCTATTTCCTTTTTTGCATGGTCAGGGCAAGGGAGGGGGGACACCCCTCTTTTGCTACAGGCTTAGCCTCTTGAACACAGCCCTGTAACTTGGGGGTTGAGGGGCCCCCTTGGGGACTGCAGCCAGGAGGTGCAGCCAAGAATGTTGTAAGGGTCTATGGGGGTCACATCCCCAAAAGAGGCACCCCCAGCTCCTCCAGTGGTGACCAAAACCATTGCAGCAAAGATGGCCAATGGCCACCTGTGTTAGAGGACAGATCAGAGTGAATGACACTGGAACAGGCTGCCCATGGAGTCTGTGGAGCCTCCATCCTTTGACAGATTTAAAAGCCCAACTGGACGTGGCCCTGAGCATCCTGGTCTGAGAAGGGCGCGGGATGGGACTATCTCCAGAGGTTCCATCCCATTTCATCCAGTTTGTGATTGTGTGGGAGAGCAACAGGGGATACTATCCACTGCCAGGACCACCTGCTCAGTTAGCTATGTCTGGGACACTTATGTCTGGCTGAGGTGAGAATACCTGTTTCCTCCTCACCTCCACTGCACAATGAGAGTGACAGGGTGCTTCATCACTCCTTTGCTCATGCTGCTCCTTGCAGGGCTGTGGCTGAGCCCTGCAGAGTGGGAGCGCTTCTGGGCACAGCAGAGAGCTGTTGGAAGCTCTTTGAGCTGCTGCCTCTGTGTACTGCAGTGGTGTAAATGGCTTGCTCCCTAAAAGAGGCAAGGCCGTAATGCAACGTGGGAGTTGGCACCAACAGCCACTTGTCTGTCTTTGGTGTTATGCCTGATCTGGTGGGAGCAAGGGCAGGGGTATTTCACAAAATAGGGGTGAAGTATCTGGTGGGGGGTAGTTTTTCTAGCTGTCTCCTTGCTGGTGCCCTGAAGGCATGGGATGAAGGGCAGATGTTTGGTCACTCCCCTTGTACCTGTGCCCCAGGCATGCTCCTTCCTCTGCCCAAATAGGCTGCATTCCTGGACTTGGGAAAAGCCCTGTGCCAGTTATGAGATTGCAGCCTGGATTAAGTGGCAAAGGCAAATCCTCAGTTTTGGGAAGAGCACACTTGACCTTTGCCTCTGTGGAGTTATGCTCTCCCTTGGGAGGAACTGCTCATTCAGCCACTGAATAGAGTGCTGGCTGTCATGAGCAGGACCTGCCTGCCTCAGGGAGGGAAGGCCTGGGGTAGGGGTCAGATTTATGCTGCAGAGGGAGCAAGAGACAGCAGACCAAGTGACCTGGAAGCTTAGAGGTGACCAGCTCACTTTATTGAGAAATGCAAAGCTACATTGCCTACGCTGACATGGATGGTCTAGGCAAATGGACCCACTGGCACATACAGATATAAAAGGGGAATTTTCCTCTAAGATCCAAATAATGTTTTGAGTCTTCTCTTCTTATTTTCCAACCTGTTCTCCGCTGCCATGTCTTGCAATGACTCTCACCCTGAATTGTTGCTAGCATCTTTGCAGGCTCTCCAGGTCCCATGGAAGAGGTATCCAATAGCAAACTTGGTCCTAGCATGGACTTCAGACAACAGAGTACTTGCTTAGTGGTAGATGGAGCTAAACCTGCTTGTTTTCCCTAAGCAGTGGCATGTGTACAGCTCCAAAGTTAATTCAGATGTTTTAGAAACATAGAATCATAGAAATGTCTGGGTTGGAAGGGACCTCTAGAGGTCATCTAGTCCAACCCCCTGCTGAGAGCAGGGACATCCTCAACTAAAGCAGGTTGCTCAGAGTTTTCTGCTACAGTATGGCCTTTGTCCTATGTAAAGTGTCTCCCTTTAATGACAGAGGGCCCAGCAAGGGATATGAGCACAGAGCGGGTGGGTGAGGTGGTCTCTTTTTCCATTTCTTGCCTGAGGGATGAAACTAGATGGTTCCTCAGAGGTCACAGAAGGAACTTGCATCAGAGCTAGGACAGAACTTAGGTGCCAGCATCAGCACTGTGGGACAGTACCCTGGCCCAGTTGTCATGGGCTTTGTTTAGAAGTTGTCAGGTCTCTCTCTACACTGATGTTTTCCATGTGTTCAGCTAAGTCAGGTTGCTCTTATTTCTAGGACTTTTTGGGAGCCCTTCAGCCCCAGCCTTTAGAAACAGGTACATAAGACAGAGTCTGACCACATGCAGAGCCCTATAGAAATGCCTTTGCATCTCCACTGTTGCAGGTAGTGTTTGAAGGTTTGGTGTTACACACCCACACCCTTGTTTCTCCCCAGCCTCCTCCACTGAAGTACTCTGAGCTTGGAACTGCTTTTCAATTAGTGCCTCTAAAGAGGTAGCTCGATATTACCAAGAGATGTGAGTTAGAGGGGGACCTGCAGATGGACTGGCAAAATGGAAGATGAGAGGAGACCCTGACAGCTTTCAGACAAGCTATTGCGGGATGAGAATGAGGGGAGGAGAACTTCTGGAGAGCACACCTGTATCTAGCATTGTTTTGCTTTACTATTAGGAAAAAGATTGTTATTCAACTGCTGTGAACTTAGACCTAGGCCATATGAAGATCTTGTGGAAGGCAACCATCACCATGTAACCAAAGCTCTTCTGCACAGCAGGGATAGAACTTACTCCTGCTCCATCAGCTTTACAGGATTTTCTACATCTCTTGTCCCTGTGTCACTCACACCCCAAAGTATCAGCTGTGTTTCTGTTCGCGAGGGATGGCTGGGAAGAGACCAAAACCAGAGTATGTCACTGAATGCTTGTCTGGGAGGTCTGTTGTTAGCATTGGTGTGGGAGCTGCACATCTGAGAAACTAATATGGCAAGAAGGGCTGCGCACGTGAAACAACTCAAGGCAGCAGTCCACGTTCCTCCTTTAGATCTCCTTGGTGCTGACAAACCCATTAGTGGCAGCTTGATGCTGCTGCTGATCAGGACTTTGCTGAGAGCAAAAGCCCTTGGAGGCTGTTGGCAGCTGAGCTTTGCACAGGACCAAGCTGATGGAGCCAGTTATCCCACCACCACCCCCCAGCGCATATAGTGCAGGTTCTCAACCAATTTTCTGGGCAGGCAGTGTTTCTGGGAGGTGTTTGGATGAAATCTAGGCTCAGTGCAGCTGTGTCAGCACGTTGTGGGGTGGGAAGGGCACTGGATTCCACTTCCCCATTTCCCTCCCAGACTGCCAGGACTTCCTGGACCAGTAGTGTCAGGAAGAGGCGGTTTGGTTTCTGGGGTGGGGGTGGGGGGGCTCAGCCCATCCTGCATGGAGCATGAGAAGGGCACCAAACCATCCTTCCAGCCCAGCTGCTTCCTCCACTAAAGCACTGAGACAGAGTCTGTGCTGTACCCAGACTGTTTGGAAACATGTTGATAAAATTCCAAATGTCTATTTTACAATCCAGATGTGCTAGCCTTGGCTGTAAACCCTCATCTGAAGAACAGGTGTGCTATAATGTTTCTAGCAGTGGCCCCAAAGCCAGCTGGAGGCTTAAGCTGAGCTGGGTCCAAGGGGCTAGTGCCATATAGGATATGGAATACTGGGGCAGGGACAGGTGAGGCAGAGAGCTGTAGGTCAGCTCTAGTTCACAGCAGCCTGGAGTCAGACTGTAAGGGAAGAAAGGGGCAAGCCAGTGTATCACTCAGCCCCCAGCCTTTGCTTAGCAGAGCTGGAGCCATCTCAGAAGAGGCTTCCCTGGTTGTATGGGCAATATGGATGCGTCTGTGGGGTGCGTCAGCCTCGGTTGGATCTGTCCTAGTGAGAAAGCACAGGAATAGAGCTGGTCACCAACTTCAGTGATGTTTTCTGTGGTTTGCTTCAACCTCTCCAGCAGCTCTGTGGTCTGGGGGGCACTAGAGGTCACAGCAGCTCCCCACCAGCACTGCCAGGGGAACTGAACTGGGGCAGCTGCTTCCTTGGGCCAAACCATGTGTGCCTTTGGTGAGAAAAGCAGGCACCTCCCTGAACTAGGGGAGTTGTCCTGCTGTTGGGCCTGAATCTAGCTCCCAAAAGCTGTGCTGGGGAGAAGCGCAGTCCCAGTGGGAGTACTGGTGGCAGCAGTGGGCTGCTAGAGAGGGAAGCATGAGCCCTCTGGTATAGGGAGGGCAGTAAGCCCTGGGTGCAGGCTGACAGAAAGCCTGGGGGTAGCAGGGATGAGGCAGGGCACAAGGTGTTGATACCACACTGCCTTAGCTACACACAGTGCCTGCAAGCTCAGAGATGAGTCATGCTACCACCCAAAATCCCAAACTTGCTCTCAAATAGGATTTTATCTCCACTGGTACTCCTGGGTGACTTCTGTAGCCTAAAGGCTTTGTCAGCGATGTTCATACCCTCCAGAGCCTTCACAGAGCCAGCCAAGCTTGCAAGGAAGCAGGGCCTGACAGAGCAACAAGGCAGGCAGCATGTGCCATAATGGCAGCAGCCTTTGCTGAAAGTGGGCAGCAAGACAGGGGTAACTCAGGCCAGGGACAGCACTGAGGAAAACCAAGGGCTGTGTTGGTTGCACCCCTTCACAGAACAAGAGACCAAAGTGGAACTGAGCGGGGCCCCCAAAGGCAACATTTTTTCCTGCATCGGGAGTGGCCCTGGCCATGCTCTGTGCTCAGCCAGGAGCCTTCAGCATCCCCTTGTCCCTTCTGGGGGGCATAAGGCAAGCTAGTGCTGTTGCTTCATTTTCTTCTGCTCTCAGATTGCACTCCTGGCTTGTGCAAGTACCTTTCCTGTCTGAACCCCTGCCTGCCTGTCTTCCTCCTGCTCATCTGTGGTGAGAGCTGCCTGTAAATCAGTCTAGCTTTAGCAGCCTTGAAGCAGGCAGTTCTGGCCTGCTGCTGCTGTGAGGATGTTCCCCATAGACATAGGAAGCTCCCCACCTGCCACCCTCCAGGATGTGCTTCCCTTGGCTGAGGGATACACAGGCCCAGGCTCCAGGAGGGAGAAGGAGAAAGTCTGTCTTGACCCCATGGTGCCCACTGCCTTCTTGGCCACTATCCCTGCAGTTGGGGCTCACCAGCCTTGAGGAAGCATAGGCAGCCACCTGAGCTATTTGCCATGCTATGCACTTAAGCTGTGTGAAGTTGCCTTGCCTGCTTAGCTGGGCTAAGAGAGGGGAAAGGGAGAGGGAGGGAAGGCAGAGGCATGGCTTGAAAGTGCATGCTAGAGCTCAGCACAAAGGCAGAGGTAATCATGGGTAGGGAGAGCAGGCTTACATTGTCACTGCTTCTGCCCTGAGCTCCAAACCCCATTCTGGGAGAGGCAGGAAAATCATGAGTCCCATCTCTGTAATCCTGTTATGGATTTTTTTTTCTGTGCCTGGTGTGGCCCCTGTCCAGGTAAGAAGTGGATGCTTCCCCAGCCCAAGCTCCTTGTTTTACTCAAAAGGTGGTGACCTGATGTGGTGTGGCATGCAAAGGGACTTTGCTCATCTTCTCTGCAGTTGTCCTTCATTTATTTCTTTGTTAATCTCTCATTCCACATTATATTTATTTCCTATAAGAGCCTGGGCCCTTTCTTGAGGCTGTGTGCCACACCTATGTGTGGAGTGGGTGACAGCAGAGTCAGCATGGGAACTGGTGAGGGAGACTTCTGGAGCTGTGATGTCACCAGAGAGCTGAATTCCCAGCCTATGAAATCATAGCTGGGAAATTGGGTACTCAGCCTAATCCAAATAATTACCCATTGGGGCTGTAAAGTGTCAATGAATTAGTCTATTGCTTGATGACTGACTACTTTAGCTCTGACACATGCCACCTAATAATTGCCACTTTTTGCAGTTCTCTATGATTCACTTATTAATAAGCTATTAAACATCCACTTGAAATCATTGCATTGTAATGAGCTGAGATCACTGCTCACACAGCAATTCCAGTGCCCGAATTGGTAGGAAAGCACCTAAAATCCTGTGATGTGGAGTGGGCCTGCAAGTTCAGGAAGGCAGAGTAACTGAGCTAAAATACAGGTGTAACATCAGCCCCACTGATCACTCCCACTTTGGGATCTATGTGGCCACCATCAGTTTTCCTCTGATATGCAACGCTGAGGGGCTGAAGGACTTCCAGTCCAAGTTCCCCATGCCCTGGCCAGCCAAGGTGAGCATCCTGTGGAAGGAACCACAATTTCAAGGAAATTAGAGTCATTGCTTTTTAGGAAGATAGCTTTGGAATCAGAAGTGGGAATGAAACAACTTTAATCCCTAACACTCAGTAGAATTTAAAGTTTGATTCGGGTTTGGGTGGTTTTTTTGGTCTTTTTGTTCTTTAAGCTAATGCAGAGGAAATTATGTGCTTTTGAGAGAAGTTCAGTGTGGGAGGAATTTCTCAGGAAAAGCTTCTTCAGCATAGCATGGGGATTGCCTGATTTCTTCTGTCCTTGCTGTTGGGTCATCTTGCTTGGATCTCTATCTTTTCTCTTGTCCAGGTTATGGACTCCTTGGGAAATGCTGCCTGTGAAGTGGTACCAGACAACAGGAAGTGAGACTTTCTACTGAGGAGAGCACCCCACAGTCCCTCCATATCCTGAAGCTGTTGCTTCTACTTCTTCATTCCCTTCCAGTCTGTGACAACCTGACATTTGATAGCCACCTTAGGAAAAGCTTCCTGGCATTAAGACCCCAGTGAAAAGGGGAAGAGAAGGTTATGGAAATTTACACTACTGGGGCCCTTCACACAATTCTCTCAATAGTGCCCTGACCATGTGGGAAACATTCCCTCTTTGTGGGTCACAGCCCTTAAAAATGGCAAAGGTTCTGCTTCCTTCTTTCCATTCCTTTCCTGCCTTAGTGAGGACAGCTGACTGATGAGCACTCTGATTAAAGCCCCTTGTCAGGCTGATGTTCTGAGCAGGCTTGCTCTTGCAAGGAAGGCACAGTGGAATAGGTTTTCTGGTCAGGCAACCTCTGTGCTCCTTGGGGATGCTCAGGCTTTCCTGGTTTCCAGGCTTCCTCTCCCCACCATGTGCAGTTCCAGCCATAGGTATCAAAGAAGCAGAAAAGCCAGGCCAGCCTCCTGGGGAGAGGGGAGATTGCAGTCACATCATTGCAAACAAGAGTTCATTAATTATAAATGGACAGGTTCCCCTGAGCTGGTCTAGCTCTGGCTGCTTTTTTTTTTTTGCCTTTTTTTTTTTTTCTTCTCCTGAAGAATTGCTGAAGGGGCTTGAAATAGTGTTATGGATAGATAAATAAGGAACCAGCTGTGCTCTGCAGCCAGCCTCACTAGAGCCCTTCTTCAGCACTAGCCCACAGCAATCTCCTCTCTGCCTCACTCTACGCTCCCATGCCTTGGGTTCTGTTATCTGGTCCTGTTCTCCAGGTTTCTTCTTCCTAGTGGCATGCTTTTGTCTCCTGTTGTAACCTCTTTTCCAGTATGTGGCTTCTACCCTTGACAATGCATGGCAACAGCACGACAAAGGAGTTCAGTTGTGGGATACCCTCTTGGCTGATCTGTGCCTCTTTCTTCCATCTTGGAGATAGCCCTTGTTAAATGGAAGCAGAAAGAACAATAAGCCCAGCAAACCTTGGCTTTCAACTAGGAGTTGCTGGACAGTTTCTCTTCTGTTTTCTGACAACCCACCAATTACACAGCTCTCAGCTACCTGCTGGCATCCTCCTTACACGGAGACGCCAGGATGTGCCTCAAGGCTCTGAGGGATGCACCAAGAGTGGGTGGAGGTGGATGGAGGGCCAGGCTATGTGTCTGGCCGGAGTGGCTCACCCGTCCAGTGGGAATGTCTCCTTCCCTGGGAGCCATAAGCATGAGTGTGCTGAGCTGTGTCTATCTCATGGCAAAGATGAGGGGTGGGAATGCTGTCCATGGAGGATTTGCTGTCTGTGTTTGCAAATTCAGAATCTGCCTTTCTTGCCTCTGTGATGTCTGTCGATACAGAGGTTATCTCCAGAGGTCTTTGTGCACCACTGCCTCAAAGTTGTTTCTCCATCCAGCTTCCCAGGGATGCTGTGTCCTCCCTCCTGGTGTGAGATGGCTATTTTCTGAGAAGCTGTGACTTGTACCTCTAAAAGGCTGGCTCTGCACCCTGATTTTTAAGCTGGTGGGGCTGGCCAACCTTCCCCTGCCCTTCAGCCCTGAGCAGGGCGAGCACTCCTTCTTTCTCTGTAGGAGTTGCAGGCAGCTCCTGAATCTGTGGAATGCATTCCATCTGCAGTGTGTTAGGGGTCTGTTCACAGCAGAGGAAGAAGCACATGTGGGTTGTGAACCCTTCTGAAGAGGAAGAAAAGGGGCTAATTAATCTAAGGGATACAGTGCCAGGAGACACATCTGGGGGCCAACTGGCCCTGGAAGCATGGCTCCCAGGTGCTTCCCCCCTAAGGGGGTTGTGTAGAGCTGTTGTGGACCTATTGGGTAAGTGAATGAGGGTGTGAGGGGTCCTGGTGCAGAGGGACCCCCATCAGCACAGTCCTGAAGAGCCCCTTCTCCCTATCCTTTGAGAGGGCTCAAGATGTGACTCATAAGCATCTCTCCAGGGCACAGCCAATCTTGACTTCTCTGCTTCTGGCCCTGGGCTTTGATTCTTATTTGCCCAAGCACTACTCCTCCTCTGCTGTAGCAGTGGCGGGTGAGAAAAGCCATGCCATCAGCACAGTCCACCCTTGCTTCTCTTCTCTGCAGTCTGATGAGCTCTTTGCTTTCTGTGCTGGCTCCCAGGTTTGCTTATTCACCTCAGTGCCCTTGTCCTGGAAAGTGTGGACTTGGAGAGGTGCTGCAGCTGCCTCTGCCCTCGGCCTCTCTTCTGGTGCCATCTCTGCTGCCTAGAAGTTCATATGGTGAATTAAGGGAAGGTGAAGGCAGCAAAGAGCACTTTGAGCTGCCCAGCTGCCATTCACCTTCCTCTGGAAGGGCCCTGTGCTTCCTGCTGTTGGGAGCCAGGCTGTTGAACCCCACTTGCCAGCTTGCTGCCCCATCCTGTCTCTGCTGTTGATCTCTCTTCCTAGGTATGTTTTTGATCTCAGTGGTGAAGAGCCCAAACATCCATGCTCTATCTGTGCAAGTTCCTGAGAAATGAGATATTACATGTATGTCTCCTGAGCCCCCACCAAGTGGCACACTGAAGCCCAATTTCCACTATGACTCCCCACATACCCTGTGCTTCCCTTTTTCCAACAGGCTTGTTTTCAGGGATGGTCAAATATGAAATGAGCCACAGGGCTGGGCGGCAGTGAGCCTATGCCTGAGAACCTGCACATCACCCACTGGCATCAGGGATGCAGTCACTCCCCTCGCCAGATGCCTGAGCCTGTGCCTGAAGCCCCTTGTGCCAGGCAGCCCCAGGGCTCACTGCCCTCAGCCAGCCCTTTCTCTGCCACAACACTTTGGTGGGATCAAAGGACACAGCATGTCCCTGCAAAAGCAAAGGAGTGTTTGCATGTGTGAGGCTGGAAGGAGCTCAGTGTCCAGCTCCAGGGGTGTTACTGTAAATGTGGAGTGAAGCTGATTTGAGAAGAGATGTCAGCTCCCTGGGCCAGGCTCCATCTCAGCCAAGGGCAGCTGCAAGAAGTACCAGAGGGCTGTTGATGGCTTCAATGGCTTTGCACATGTCATTCCTTGGCCCCATTAGGGAGGCACAGGCTCCTGTAGCCCTATCACCGTTGGGCCTCGAGTGCAGACCCAGTGGAGGTGTGGTTCCCTGGGGATGCCAGCAGTCTCCTTCCATGGGGTGACCCAGCACCTCCAGGTCAGGCGGGAGGTATCCACATGCATCCCAAGCAAGCCTGCTCTGGGGTTGCTTGCTCTAGATTTGAGCATTGCTCAGGCTTTCAGTTGCTTTGTTTATGGCATTGATAATTTTCTTGTGTCAGGTTTAGGCACAAGCATTCTTTCCACTGCTGCATAAGAAAGTAATTAGGTGAGGATGGAAAGGACATTCCTCTTCCTCAGAACAAAGCAGTGAGCCACTGCTGTTTTGGGCACTGCTCACGGCATACAGGGCCATGCAAGCTCCTGCCCAAGTGGTGGCTCTGCCCCAGTGTAGCAGCTAGAAGAGCTGATGGCATCCCAGGAAGTGCCACAGCACCCACTGGTATTTTCTCCACAGCTGCCCTGTAAGCCAGCTGCCAGTGCAGAGGTCAAAGCCCAAACTCCCTCAGCCCCATTGCTCCAGTAGCATTTGCCCACTTGCCAAGTTACCTCCCCTCTCCCTTGCTTGCAGGACCCCAGCTAGAAGGGATGTGCTGGGGTCCTGCTCCGCTCAACCCAGCATGTTTCTGGAGAATTCATTCTCTAGCACTGGCAGATTCTGTTCCTTTCCTATGTCCTCTGCACCTTAGAGGGCAGGCAATAGTGCTCCCATCCCAAGGAGGGGATGGCTGTGGTCCAGGTGGGCCTAAATGTCAAGGAGCAGTGGGAAGAAGGGAGCTGGAGCCACTGGTTTCAAATGGGAGAGGCTTTAGAAGTGCAGCTACTGGAGGCTGGAGAGAAAGCACTGGAGAACTGGACCCTTCTGCCACAAAGCTTTGGGAAGCAGACAGCTTGGTGAGGGCCAGGGGAAGTGACACCTGCAGTGAGAGAGGCTGGAGGAAGAAGAGTGTCAGCTGGAGGGGGGGGCGGGGCAGCCCTGAGGGGCTGGGAGAGCAGCAGTCACAGAAGGAGACCTAGTGCTCTGTGTTGCAGCCACCCATTGCATCAAAAGGGACAAAAGATATTAGATAAATTCATGGGCTGATGTGACAATTTGCCTTTTAAACCAGATGGCTGAGCTGCAGCTTTTGGCTGAAGCCCCTACACCACGGGCTGCTGGAAGGCGTGAAGGTACACCCAAAGGTGTACACCGTGCACATGCAGGGTTCCTCGCATCCTCCTGCAGGCAACACTGAGGGGTGGGATGTCAAGTGATGCGCACCTTTAGTCTGCCTGAGCTTGGCATGATGAAAACAGGTTGATAAGTGTTACTGTCCACAGGACCTGCTGCAGGGACACATGCCAGTGAGCATTTCCTTCCTGTGAGCACCTGTGCTGCCCTCTGCCTCCTTGTGCACAGAGATGCAGAGGGCTTTAGCCACCCACCAAGCTCACAGAATCTGCTGAGGGCCAGAATGAGCCCACCCCAGATATACTGTGTTTCTTATACTAGGACAGAGCCTGAACTCTTGGGAGGATTAATTTTCTGCCTGAGATGGCCAAGGACAGCAGACAGCAGCAGAGATGTGTCAGAGGACAAGGCCAAGCTGATGTGTGTGGCTGAAATGGGATTTCTGCCCCTCTTCTCCCTTTTCCTACTCTTCCCTCAGTCTTTCTCCATGCATATAAAGCAGTCATTTCAAGTCATCCCTTGACCTCCAGGTGCCCACACAGACAGATAAGGAGAGGGATGGACATCTAAGGTTGTGGGATATGCCTCCTGAAAGATCCCTCTTAGCTGAAGGACTTGGAGCTTTTAAGTGGGGTCCTTTTCTAGCCTGGACCTATATAAGGAAGAGTGTAAAGCTCTCTGTTGGTTTTGAGGGGATTTGAGATCTCTGCGTGAGCAGGCAAATAAGACTCTTCCCATTGCCATGCCTTTCTTCTCTGAGATACGATCAAGAGTATCAAGAGGGCTAGTGGTGTTGATGCATTTCCAAAAGTCCAGATTCTGGGCGCCGGCAGTGTATTCCTCTGGCATCCGTGTCTCCTGCTCCGTGCACCCTACGCCCGGGGCTGTTCCACCTCGGAGCGCTTCCAGCTGCGGCGAGACCCGGCGGCTCGCCGCGGCTCAGGGGGCTGCACGCCGGCTGCCGGGCAGGCGGCGGGCGGGTCTCCCCGGCTAGGCAGGGGTTAAGGCTTCTCTGTTGGAGTTTGTTTCCCTTTGCCAAAGTGGGTGTTGCTGGAATGTCTCCTCTCCTAAGGAGGGGGGGCGAGCCGTGTCCTCTGGAGAGGGGAATGTCAGCATCAAAAAGACACAAAAGGGGGAGGTTTCCAAAAATAAAACCCTCCATCCCCTCCAGGCGCTGCCAGTGCCAGAGGCAGGCGCGAAGGTGCTCGGAGCTGCCTGCGGAGCGCGGGAGCTCGCCGGCAGCACGGCGAGCGGGGCCGGCCGCCTTCCTCTTCCTTCTGCCGGTGCCGCTCGGCAGCCCGCGCCCCTTCCTCTGCCCTGTTGCCCGCGCCCCCGGCCCTGGTGGGCGGCAGGTCCCGGCGGATCCCCGGTGCGGAATGGGGCGGTGAGCAGAGGGCGGAGAGCCGGCGGTCTCCGCTGCCCGCGCAAACCAGAGGATGCCGGCCGGGCACTGAGCGCACCGCGCCGCCCGCCTGCCCCCGCTGTCGGCTGACAGACACCATGCGGGGCGCCGCCGCCAGACTTCTCCCGCTCACCTTTGCCGTCCTCCTGGGCTTCGCCCGCTGTCGGCCGGACTCCGCGGCCAGGCTGGATCCGGGGAGAGGGGCGGCGGCGCGGCCGCGGGGCCGGGGGGCTGCCCTGGGGGCGGTGGACACGACGCACAGCCTGTCCCCGGCGCCCGGAGCCCCCCCGCCGGTACAGCCCCTCCCCGACGCCTTCCACGTGGACCGCGGTTCCGCGGCCGCCGCGGGGAGCCCGAGCGGCGGCGACGGCCGGAGGCAGCGTCCCGACCATGGGCTGCCCGCTCCCCGCGGCCAGGCGAACGATGCCGGGTTCGGTCCCGGCCCTGGGCAGAGGAACAGGCTGGACTCCTCCCGCCAGCGGCAAGGCAGCGGGCTGAAAGCCCGCATTGTGCCCCGGGCGAAGGAGCCAAGCGGCAGAGGAAGAATGGCGGGGTAAGTGCTGCGGCCGGGAGAACCCTGCTGGGGTTGCGTAGCGTGAGCCCCGGTGGTCCCGGCTCCGGGCAGCCCCGGGTGGAATGGCCGCGTCCCGTCCTGGGACCCGTGCTGCGTACCGGTGCATCCCCCCTCCATTCCCGCTGGCGCTCCGGGAGCTGCCCCGTCCCCTGTGGGACACCCCGCTGCCCGTGCCGGGGCAGTCGCGGGGGTGATATGCGGGGGTGGTCTGGGCTGTGCTGTCCCCTGGCTGGCTCTGGCCCCGGTCTCCGGAGCAAGAGAAGGAGCCCGATCGGCACTCGCTCTCGGAAATGTGCGGAGGGTGACTGTGCTGCTCTCACCCACGCGATCCGTCGTCGTGCGGGAGTATCCGTGTGTGCACGCACGTGGGGATCCGCGTGCAAAAACGTGTTCAAGTGTAAGTGTAAGGCGAGCGGGTGCTGTGTTGGCAGCTGCCTGTCGCGGGGGTATGTGTGGTTTACGAGCATGCGGGATGCGATGCCCTTCTGGTAACGCATCAGGGCTTCGTCTGCCCACGGCCGTCCCAGAAAGGATATGGGGGCTGCCAGGGGGGAGGCAGTGTGGGGGAGGCCACGGTATGTGTGTGGCAGGAGAGGCTGGAGGGTCTCACTAAGCTCTGCAGGACAGAGCCTGGCTGTTGCTGCTGCTACTCTTGATGCAGGTACCTGGCGTCTTGGCTCCTTCCTCCCATAATGGGCCCCTTGTAAGCATTCTGTGCGGCAGCTTCCCATGGCTTCAGCTGGCTAAGACGGGGGAGACTTCCTACGATTTGCCTGGCAGGGCCGCTTCCAGCTTCAGTCTCTGGCTACAGCCCTGTGGAGGTGGAGGGGAGATCATATGGCAAGGCCAGCTGCTCTGCTGTGAGGGGAGCCTGCAAGCAGGATGGCTGGTGCAGCACTGAAGTACCCTTTCGTTCTGGGCCCCCTCCTTTGTAGTTCTCTCTCTGCTCCCCTGTGGCTGATGCCCCCTGTGATGAGCTACTTTGCCAGCCGAAGTCATCATGCCGGCAGTTTGACCAACCCCTGTGGCAGTGTGTTTCCAGTCTCCATGTGAGCCCTGCCAGAGGCATAGTGAAGGCAGCCTCTGGGCTTACTGCCCTCTGACATGGGCAGAAATGTCTTATGCTAACAGAGCAGAAGCTTCACTAGAATACAGAAGATAGATTAATCTCTTGAGATTTCTCTTTCACATACCTCCTTGAAAAATTTGAAGACAGAAATGTTCCCTGTGCCACTCTGTGTACTTGCCTTCAACAAATCATTAGAAGCACCGAACTCTCTCTTCTTCCTTGATGTTTGATATGTATTTATAACTTGACAGATAGTCAATGACAGTAAGTCCTAAGCAGATCTTGGCTCACCCAGTCCATTAATCTTGGTTTGTCAGCCACCCAGAGTGAGAGTCTTGGGAAGATACAGTCTTTCTCAGTCAGGTTTGAGCTGAAGGATTTTACACTTTCTGCAAAGCGTTGTCAGCAGTGCTTTGGGACCATGTGGCCATTCAGTTGTATTTGAGTCCTCTGAGATGTAGCCCATTTCTTTTCAATGACTAGCTTGAATAGTCTCCACTAGGTTTTCAGGGTGCATCTGTGGTGACAACAGCTGGCCCACACTACTGTCAGGAGTGGGTAGGCAGCCCCAGGGTTCAGAATGCTATGTTCAGAAGTGCTGAACCTCTTTCCAAGTAGCTTTCTTTCATCCCTTAATCAGGGTGAAAATGAGGGTGGCTAGTCCAGCACTTACATGCTGTCAACCTGCTATCACCTAGATTTGGCTTCCTTGGGGTGTCAGAGAGTGCCATTGCTTCCAAGCTTAGGGGAAGAAAGCGTTGTGCCTTGGTGTTGCATTCCCCACACAGGCTGTGCTGTACCTTCTGCCTCTGCTCTGCCCTGAAGGATGAGGTCTGGGGGTTTGTGGCTTGCTCCGATCCCCACAAACTTAAACTCTGGAAAGTGCATATAATGGCTTGTTGTCAGTAGCTTTCCATCTCTTCTGGAGTCCAAATCGGCAATTTTTAAACTTTTCTATGACCTACTGTCTTTGGAGCTTATGAGAAAGCCTAGCTGAAATAATGGTCTGTGAGTAACTACATGGCGTTACTCCTCATGGAAAGCTAGCTGCTGCTGCCTCCAGCCATTCGGTGGGGCTCCGTCCTTCCACCTCATCCATCTTCTTACACCCCTTGCTGCACCGGACATGTTTCCATCCAGGAAACTCAGGGCCCCTAAAAAACTTCATTTCATGATGTTTCATTTTTTTGCCAGGTGGGATATTTTCTGTTCTGCTATTTACACTGAACTCCTACTACTCTCTAGTATGACAACCTTCATTTTCCCTTACTCAGGTAGATTTTCAGGCTTCACTGAACCCCAGCGCTATTTATTTATACAGTTATTTTGGCTTAAAATCTCAACTCCTGCGTGGGTTGCCTTTCCTGATTCCCCAGTCAGAGTTCTCTGCTTGTACCTCCAGGGGCCTTGCACGGGCCTGTTGTTGAAAAACCCATTTATTATCACTATATCCTTTTCTGGATAATTATTTTCTTGCTTGCTTTGATAGCAGCATACCCCAAATTGAGTTTCTTTCCTGGAGACTGTTTAGATGTGTCTGCCACTATGCTCACATGTGACCTTGTTGCAGGTAGGACCTACTCAAACCCTTCCATGAGTGTGTCCAACTGCAAGTCTTGCAAGACCCAAGTTTTCATATTTTCTCCTGGAGGCCCATTCTGAAGTGACATTTGACATCACAGCAAATACAGCAGAAAATTACTGTCTTTTAACACCAAGTGAGGAAAACAATCCAGCCAGAGAAGCATCTCTGCTTTGCTGTGGTCTGCTTAACCTATCTGTTTCCCCAGCCCTACCTGGGCTGGAAAGATTTTCCTCCTGAGAGTCATGGGGCAGGGAGTTTCTAAGCCCTGATGCATGACAGTGCAGGCATTCCTTCCACCTCTATGTCCCACAGCATGTGACCCCCTCGTTCCTCTGCCCCATGGCTGGGAGGGTGGGTCCCAGTAATGATCCTCAGGTAACATACACAAAATCAGGAACAGAATAGTAGTCTGGGGAAGCTTCTACATCTGGTAACTGCCTGGACAATTTTCAGGGGCATGTGAGGCTCTCCAGGTAACAGACTGGGACTCCAACACTCTCTCCTCCCTCTCTCTTTTTGTGCATTCTGCACATCAGTTCTTGTTTAATTGTTGTAGGCAATATACTGTGGCTATATAGACCTGCTTTACCCAGGCTTTGTGGCATATAAGTTCTCTCCAGTGTGTGTATAGGACTGCTCAGGAGTGGAGGCAGTTAAAGCTGAGGTGGACTTGGCAGAGGATTTTCTGTGGCTTGTTGATGCCAGCAGCCTTTTGCTTATGTCGTTCATTGGGTCTGACTGAGTATTTCATATGCGGTCGGATGACGTTCACTGTCCTGTAGTAGAAAGGCAGACCTGATAATCTAATGATCCCCCTGGCCTTCTGTGACGATGCTATGAATGACCTGAATATAGTCAGCATATCTGGCAGCACAGAGTGCTGCATGAAACTGAAAGATGATGCATAGATTACTGTTAGAATAAATAGTGAAAAAAAATGTTTCTACTGCATGCTTCAGAAACAGTGTGCAATCATTGCTGAGGCTGTGCACATGATGAAACTATGTGAAGCCTCAGTCTTACTACCATTTCTTGTTTTCCTTCCCCCTAGTGCTTATTACAGTTGCTTGGCTCTGGTTTCAGGTAACATTGCAAGATCTTGCAGGCTTTTGTCATCCTGGGTACCACTTTGCTCAGTGGGCCTCTGATCCAGATGCTGGCCTCTGGCTGCTGCAGCAAAGCAGGTGACAAAGGACTGGCTTTCTGTAGCTCCTTTGCCCAAGCTGCAGGTTGTGCTGGTGCATCCAGTCATGGCCATGAACAGTACTTCTGGATGTAGGGAGGCTTCATAGCACTGACATCAGCTCTGTGAGGGGTGTCAGGGAGGTGTCTGTCCCACAAAATGAGCAGGCCAGTGAGTAGTGCCCGACACCTTCTGTGCACCAAGCTCTCACAACATGCTGGGGACTATAGCTGGGCACAGATGGTGCATGCTAGCTGCGGAGTGAGGAGCAAGCTTGCTTTACAGTTGTTTACTGCTGCCTGTGCTGTTTGGAGACCTCAGGATGTACCTGGAACTTGAGGCAGGGGCTGAGATGTTGATCCAGTGCCTCACCCTGCATTTTGCCAGAAAAGCAAACCTGAAGACCCACATCTGCAATAGTGAGCTATGCGTTAGGGCTTTCTCTGGCACTGTGCCTATTCATTTGTCTAAGCTATTTAACTGCTTTTCTCTCCAAAAAGGAGAAACTGGCTATTGGATATAGTCTCTATCTGCTCCAGTCTGAGCTGGGCTGAGAAGTATTTTGGAAGGTGCTAAGTGAGCCCTGTAGCTGTCCAGTATTACAGGCAGTCAAGACCCAGCACCTGGAAACATCCCCAGCAATGTTTTGTTTCCTAGGAAAGATGTGTGCTAGCTGACCTGGCCCTTGGGAAGGTAAATATATTAATTAACCTATTCCACTGGCAAGGAGACAGAGATAGGAAAGACATATGGTTTGACCAAGGCTTGTTTTCTCACTGGTGGCAGGACTGGGAATAGGGCATCCCCCTGCAGTGTGACCTAGTGTGAGTGTTCAGTGGGACTTCTGCTTGGGAGATGTGTGTGAGGACATGTCTTCTGTTTTGCTCTCTTCTGGGGCTTGTTTCTACCTGAGAGAGCTGTTGGCCTCTCCATGTGGCTAGCCATCCTCTGGTCCCTCTGTTCCCCAGGCTGCTGAGGATAAGGGCAAGAGTCCTCCTCCCCTCATTTTGCTGCGGTGCTTCCAGTATTAAGGGGTGGGTAAGCAGGAGGCAGCCTGGGTCCTTAGCCTTGCGTGGCTGCTGAGTGCTTCAAAGTATGGCTTTGGTTTGCATCTTTGTTAGGTCTGCCAGGGGCTTGGTGCATCAGGGCACCCAGCAGGTCCCCTTGCAGGGCAGCTCAGTCTGCTGTTTTGGAAGCCCTTGTCCCATGCAGTGGAGAGTGATCAGAAGCTGCTCAGTGTGTACAGGTAGCTCTTCAGCAGCCACCCCCGGGACACTAGACCTGGAGGGACCCAGCCACTCATTTTGCTCTCCAGAAGTAGTGCTGGATGGAGAGGCCCAGGGCTGGATGTGCCCTGCAGGTGGCTCACACCCAAGCCATGTCTTGGCCCAGTGTTGGCGATGGTACGTGCAGCAGGACTATTGCAGCTGGTGGTGACCACTCTTTTGAGCACCATCCCTCCATGCTGTAAACATACCATGATCCTGAAACCTCCCAGGATTCATTCTGAATTCTTTGTAAGGCAGTAAACCCCACATGGTGTTCAAGCCATGCAAATGTCAACTAAAGGCTTTAAGTAGAACCAGACGTGCTCAGGACCAAGTCCCATGCAACAAAACCCCCAGCGCTCTTTTCCCACTGCTGATGCTCTTGCTTACCTGGGGCCCCATGTTTTGTGAGGTCTGGCTCACTGAGCTTTCATCGGGAAATAGTCGTGGTCATTCTCTGCCCTTCAGTACTGCCTACATGTTTCTCCATCCAATTGCTCACTTCTAGCCTTGGAGGTATTCCCTGCCTCCATCTCTGTCTATCCTCTCATCCAGGAGGTTATGGAAGGAAGGGACATTCCTTCCCATACAGGTAATCCCTCTGTCCCTGCCTCCAAGGGCACCCCTGACAGGTTGCTTCTCCCTGTGCATTTTGGACTGTTCTCCCTCAAGGAGCATCACCTCTGTGCTAGCGTGTCCTGTCATCTGGGGTTGTCAATTAATGTCTGGAGTTGGCAGTGACACAGAGCAACTCTGTTAATGATAAGCTTTCAGCAAATCCAACAGGGGTTTCATGCCTCTGAGAGTGATCTTGTCTGCTCAGGCTTGGGCCCCTGTCCTAGTCTCATACCTTATTTCCTACAACCTCTGGCTTTCTGTTGGCAATGAAAGCAGCTAGCAGCATGCTCCCTCTGGTGCATGTGAGAGATGCAGATAAAACATGAACTTCAATCCCATGAAGAACTAACAGTGTGATCCAAGGCCAAATCAGCTTCTCTGGAGAAGGTAGTTATTTTGCCTCCATGAAACAACCTGGTTATGTGAGCAAGTTGAGCTGGGAAACAGCAAGGGCTTTGCTCTTTAACCAGACTGGCTGAGTATGACTTGCAAGGTGTGTTTGAGCCATGCCAAGGGAAGAGTGGGAGCTGTGACAGTCTAAGCAAAGATGCTTATGCTGTCGCTTGGAGTGGAGTCCCTCAGCAGACCTTAATTACATGAAGATCAACTCCAGCTTGGTGGTTTTCTCTCTTTACTGATCTGGACATCTTTAAAAAGTTTAAGGCTTATTGTGGGCTCTTATGCAGTAACTAAAGAAACATTTGTTTTCCTTCAATACTTTCTGGGAATGTCTTAAAGAAGAGACCCATAGAACTTTTTGGGTCAACAGACAAAAAGCTGGAAATCAGCGCTCTAGCCCAGCCAGAGCAGATGTGAGTGGATGCAAGAATTACTTTGGCTTGTTCTGTTTCCAGGAAGTCACACCAAGGGAATTTAAGTGCTTTCTCCCTGTAAAAATGTACCCAGGTTAATAAAATCTTGATCCTGAAGAGCTGGGTAATACTTCTCAGAACACTTTGCCTTCCCACATGGAGCAATTCTGTCTCTACAGGCAGCTTCATTCATAAACACCAGAAGAATCCTTGGCACACTTATACCCACTGTCTTTGGCTCTCCTAAAATATGAGCTCTGCAGCTTGAGCTCTGATACTTCTGCAGTCTCACCTCATGCTGTGTGGATGCAGGAGTCACAAGGATGCCACTTTGGAGCAGGATCATCTTCTGACCCTGCTGTGTTCATGTTAAAGTCAATCCAGAAGACAGAGGTGCATGTTTCCATGGTTCCTGTAAATTCTGTCAGCAGCCCTGAGTGCCTTGTCCAGTGTTAGAAATAAACCATACTTCCCATTTCATTTCCAGAGTCTTTCCAGAGCTTTCAGGCTGCCCGTTTCTACCTTTTTGTCTTTTGATGACTGTACTCTCCCATCTACCTAGACATGCAAAAGTGACATATTCCCCAAACCTTCCATCCATGGTGAGTAAATACTCAGAGAGCAACCTGCAACTTGTTATTCCTCATTATAGATGTGTAAGTATGAGATGTGACCAGAGGAAGCAGGACTAGCTGCCTGCTTGAGCATTGCAGAGCACCTCTTGGAGGCACAGCGTTGTCTCTGATAGCTGTATGTTGTCAGTGATCAATACCTGAAAACAAATAATAAGGGAGAGGTGGGGAGGATGTTGTTTATGTAAAGGCAGTCAAAAAGTTGCTGGAATTAACAACCATGGAAATGATTCGAGCAGCCTGGAGTTAGTGTAGCACTGTGCATGTCAGGCAGGCACAAATTTCATAGTGTTGGAGAGTCCCCAGCCCCTGGGGTCGCTGCGCCAGAAGCGAATAATAAATGCGGGACTGGGATGCTTGCAAAGGGAGAGCAAGCTGGGGAGCAGCCGGTGTGGCTGCTGGCATGCTGTCCTTCCCGGGGTAGGGTTGAGCAATGAACAGCAACAGGCGGCAGCAGTTAGGTGGAGAATGAAATGTTGTCTTCGGCCAAAGCAGCCTGGGACATTTGCGGAGGCGAGATGTTATGACCAAAGTTGGAATCAGGCCTGATTTACACCCCAATACCATGAAGTGCCATGAGGTCTTTAGTGATTGCAGGCTGCTGGCCTCCAGTTACTCTCAGGAGGAAAATGGTTCCTCTGAGAGCCGTGCCAAGAACCCAGCATAATGCCAGTTCAAAAGGGAGATACTCCCTGAGGGATCACTCACACTGCAGCATTCACATAGTCCCTGGGGGTTTCTTTTCCAAGCACTTAAACAACTCAGCCCTTGTCCCATTGGTTTTGATCTCAGCTGCTGGTCCATCTGGAAGGAAATATCAGATGCTGCAGGAAATAATTTTACGGGTGACTCAGAGGTGCTGGCTGCAGAGAGACCTCGGCTTCCCCTTCTCCTAACCACTCTGCTTTGTCTCTCTGCCTAGGCCAAATGTCTGCGGCAGACAGTGTTGCCCAGGATGGACCACAGCTCCTGGCACAAACCGCTGCATCAAACGTGAGTATGACAGTCTCAACTGGTGCTGATGATGTCCCCCTAAAAAGAGCTCTAGTACTGACTACTGTGACCCTGCACACGTTCCCAGCACTGTGCTGTGGCAAGAAATGGACTATGGGGTCCCTGGAGGCAGTGCTGCAGCCTCCCCATGGGGCTGCTAGGCTGTGGGTCATCTCTCCCTGCATGCTGGCAAAATATGAGCACACTGAATAATTATTGCTTTACATTAGTATCGTGTCTATACTGAGCAGGGTCTTGTTGGGGCACAGCATTGCAATGGCACATGTATGGGTGAGTTTCTAGCTCTGGGCTCTCATGAGCAAAAGGCAGGTCTGTGAAAGTCCCAGCAGGTGGGAACCAGCAGACTGGGACTGTGCTCACGTGTTGCTGATGCTGAGGGGGAAATTAGGGCTGCAAATTATCTGAGTGCTATTAAGGAAAACAATTAATGGAGTTGGCACAAAGACTGGGGTGGGTCGGGCTGGAGTGTGGTGCAGTGTGTGGGATGTGTAAAATGGCAAGGGGCTGCTGGGCACTCCTGCAGTGTGGAAACAGGGCCAGGGCCCTCCTGCCTGCCCACATAGGGGTTAACAAGGGCTCTGCTCCTCCGGATGGCCCTGCCACAGCCTTGGGGTCTGAGATAATTTTGGGCATCAGTACTGGAAGGGAAGAGGTTTGGGCAGGCACTAGTGTGATGCAAGCCAGAGCCAGCTGCACTGACATCTCCATCCCCAATAGCTCTGCACCCACAGTCCAGCCCCTGCCAAAATCCCTGTCCCTAAACAACAGGGTTACACTCCCCAGCCCACCTGTGTGCCTTCCCGGGGTACTTAGCAGCCTGGTCACAGGGAGGCCAGGGGATGAAAGCAGCACCCAAGCAGCTCAGAGGGCAGGGAGCACACAGGCATCAGAACACTTTCTGGGAGGGAATGCCCTGCCCGGAATTGCTGAGAGCATCTGCCTTCGCTCAAGTGGCAGCAGCTGCCCAGATGTTTAGCAGGGGAAGAGACTCAGCTTTGTTTGCCACAGGATCCTGTAGCTCCTCGGCCTCACTGGGATAATTGCATTAGCGATCGCTGTTCAGGAGCAAGGGGCCAAGGGCTGACTCACCTCCCTCCCTCTCCCCACTGCTGACAGAAGCCAAACAGTAGAGAGCGTGCTGTGCTGCCAGATAGCGTCGGTAAACAGAGCTTGGGGCCAGCTATGGCAGCATCTTTCTCTCATTAGGGATTTTTGGAGGAGATCTGGGCTCACAGCCACCCGGCCTGTCTAGTGATTGCTCAGGTGCTGGGCCCTTGTTCCCAAGGATTCATTAAGAGGACACTGTCAACATGATCAGGCCTGACTGTGTCCCCCAAACAGGGGATAGTAGAGCTCAGGCAGGATTTAGGTGGAGACTGGTGATGTGTAAACAGCATTCTGTTCCCAGCTACATCCCTTGCTGGGCTTTTCTGCTGGAATTTAAGCTGCTGGAGACGTTTGGCTGGTTTTAAAGCTGCCAGGGCAAGCTGGACAGCACCTCCCAGTTAATTTCTGCACTGTAATGCTGTGTAATGTCTGGTCCCATAGCCTTTGACATGGGGCATATCAGGGAAGGTTGTTGGGTAGAAATGCAGCCAGAGGGAACCTCTTAGTGTGATGAAGCAAGGAAGCTGGCATTCAGGTCTTGGGTAGGACCTTGGTTTTCATGGGTTCGAGCCTGGGTACAGGAGAGACAATAGGCCAGATTGTTGCCATAATCTACTTCCTATCACCTACCGCGCATGGCGATTTCTTCCTTCTTCACCTATGCTTTTTCAGGGACCTTTCTCTTGTGTCGTCTCTGCATATGACAGAACTCAAGCCGTGGGAGGTGTCTCTAGCCTTTTGGTTTATTACAGCTTTGAGGACCAAAGTGTAGTGAGGTCTCAGGGAGTTTTCAGAGAGTCAATGACTGAGAAGATGAGAAAGAGAAATCTCTCTCTTTGGGAGACCAGTGTTTCCTGGGAAAGCAGAAGTGAGCTAAGGGGGTTTAGGAAGGAGATCTTGCCTGCTTGCAGTGGGCTTGTTTTCTACCCATATGCTGCTAGGTCATCATACGGAACTGCATACAAGGCATTCTTTGGGGCTCCAGAGGTCTTCCCTTAGGAGGAGACATTCAGGATAATGAGCTATGTCCAAACTTAGGCCCAAAGAGATCATCCAACCTGATGCCTTATTAACCTTATCCTGGGGTGAGACTCAGGCCTTTAAGTCCTGGGTTTGGTGATGAAGAAACCACCCACCACCCCGCCCGGCAAGTTGTCCAGAAGCCCCGTTGCACTGCCTGTATTTCAGGGGCTGCAGTGTGCACTTGTTGATAATTTAGCTGATGCCAATTAGTTCATCATTCTTCCCCTCTGCTTAAGAGCAAGGGAATCCTCTTGCTTAGCTTCCCAACATTAGTTCATCAGTCTCCACTTTCATCAGCATTATTCACTATGATTCTTTGCTGCTTCCCAAGATAGCAGCCTGGACTGGGCTGCTAAAGAAGAGTTTTTCTGACACAGATATTTTAAATTTTAAATGAAATATTTTTAATCATCATGTTGGGAAGGACTAAATACATTCATGTACTTTCTAATCACTTACAGATGGTCTTGCAGTGAAGATACTGGATGAAGGCACAGGGATTCCAGCATGAGTTGCTGTCTCTGCTGTGGTCTCACAGTGTCTTCAAACAGTCACATTAACACCTGGGGCTTTTTCCACCTCTACAAAATGCAGATGACATTTGCATGCTCTCTCCTTTTATGTTTTTTCTGTATGGTGACTGTAGGGTATTTTAAGCCCAGATTGTTTTTTACTGAAGTTCTGGTATCCCTCTCTGTTATTCCTGCATAGGAAACTTGTGTTTAATTGTCCAGCCCTTCTGGGTGTGCAGTCAGAGATTTAAGTTAGAACTGTGATTACATGTTGCTCTGCATCAATAAGCAAACTTTTCTATGAGAAAGTGGACTAAATCACCCCACTGGTATAAGTCCTTCAGCATCTTCCCAGTTTTTCTATGGATACCTAACTGGATGGACAGATTCCCCTGCATTTAAATGGGACTGATCAGAAACTGCTTATAGTGAAGATCTACACCACTCTCTCCTAAATCTAGAGCACGTGCAGAACAGGAGGGACACAGTAATTGAATGTCACCTTGCAATATCATTGCTCAGTCCTAGACTGGGTGTGCCTGCAAAGAGATGGGAGGTTGGACTTGGCATTCTCCTCTGACAGTCCTGCCTGTCTGGCCTAGGTGGGTGGTCAGAATCATTCAGCAGTCATATCTGAAATGTGACCTTTCAGGGAGGACTTGCTTCATGCACTGAAGATGAGACAGCAACAGACTTGATCTGTGATGACAGTGATAGATTCTCTTGAACAAACTAGCACTGGTATTAATGATAATTAAGCAGTGCTCCAAATCGCATCCTTTAATTAATAGTTTTGAGATTACTCTTTTGCTTTCCCTGAAGACCCAGCTCCTGGAGCAGGTTTTTACATGGGACTACCGTGAGAAGAAAGGAGTGGCAGTCATGCACTCAACAGAAACTGTTTATAGCCCCCACAGCTGTGGAGAAACATCTCAGAGTAACCCCTGGGCATAGAAACCAGAAAGCAAAGAGAAAGATTCCAAATATATATATATATATTTAACTATCTTGTTTCTTCTGTCAATGTTATGGTTTTATGGGCCTGAGTCGTGATTTCACACACTTAGCATTGGCAGTACTTCCACCGAGCAATCTGCTCTCCCTACATTGCATAGCTGGACTGAGTGAAAACCAGTGACTTTTTAAAGCTTTTCAAATTCTCCCTGAGTCTGCAGAGGTAACAGGGAAGGGGATAAATTCTAGAGCTGGAATGTTTCAGCCAGGGCAGCTCCCCACCCATCCTGTGTGAATGGACCGTAAGCCTAATCCCATTCTCTTCTTCCTCTTCTCTACATCATCTCCCTTAGGGGCTTTTTTGGAGTGCCCAGTCACTTATCACTGCTTTTCTGCTGAAGGGCACAGTCTAACATGACTATGAACATTGTTAGTGGGAGAGGTTGTGAGAACTGCTGAGATCCCAGGTCCCAGTGTCGTGGCTCTGCAGTATTTCAGCACACGAAGCGGTTATTTTCAATGGCAGGCTTCCTGGTCTGGTGGTGTTTGTTAAAACAGGCATTTATTGGGAGATAACAGTAGGGACTGGCAGCCTATTTAAATCACAGCTGAGTTTTGTATTATAAATTACATCAACTTTTGGAGTGCCAGACTTCCCAGAGACAGTTAATTCCTGCCTGACTAGGACCCTGTTTCTGTTCCAGAGTCTGCAGTAGTGGCTGATTTATTTTACTGCAGGATTTAATCAAAACCTCTGGCTTTAACCTATACAGCCCTACGTGATTTGGGTTCTCTCTTTCCTTGAGATCTGTCTCTCTTCCTGAGTGTTAACACAGTAATAAAGGTCAAATGAAGCATTCCAGCTGACTTATCCTTGATCTAGTTAGGAAAAGCTGATAGCAGTCCAGTTTTAGGGTCAGGGAAGGAAGGGTTGTGGGTGGCTATACTGCTGTGAAAGGACCTCAGAGTCTGCAGAAGGAGTTTCCTTGCTTGATGACAGTGAGATGATGTGTGGATGGCACGTGAGGCTAGAACTCTCTGTATATTTGTTGCCCAGAAGCAGCATTTCTTACAAGTGTGCTTGGATCTCGTGGGGATGAAGAGCACAGCCATAGAGGGAGGGATGTGCTTGTGGAAGACCAGCAGCTGCATGTGAAGGTGGTGTCAGATGCTCCTGCAGCATCCCTGGGGCCCTCAGCAGAACTGGTGGCTGCATGATTCAGCCCATGCACAGAGTTCCCATGTGTCTGGTGGTTAATGTCCACCTTGTGTTGTCTAACAAGGTTTCATTACCTTTTGTCCAGCTGGCCCTTTGCTTCTTTGAAGCATGACACTGTTTTCCAGTGCCTTTTCAATTACTCTTGCTCCAGACAACAAGCCTGGTCTTACCTGAATGAGCTGTGTTTTCCTGGCTCTCACTGGCTGGACTATAAACCAAATTTAGCATCTGTTGATTTGGGAAGTGTTAGGGTCCGGCATATAATTAATGCACTTTCATCCTGGGGTGCAAACTGAGGCTGATGTGCTGTAATTAGGAACACACGCAGGCTCAGAGGGTGATTTGGGCATGAAGTTAATGAACTGTAAGTCCCCATAGCTGCAGAGGAATTTGAGTGCAGTGACTCCAAAATCATCTGCAGAGGAAAAGCTAGAAAGCTCTGAAGGGGACAGGAAGGGGGGAGACTGTGTAAATCAGACCTCAAAACAGATTAAAGGTAACACACAATCACTAACTTTGGGATTAAGGTCCTATTCTTGCCCAAAGCTCTATGGGCAATGCTGGAGGCCATATGCTCTCTGCAGAACACGCTGCTCATTTCTGAGCTTTCTGAAATGAATATTGTTGGAGAAGAGCATTGCAGAGACCAGTGGGGAGAAGTGGGAACAGAAACAAGTCTCTGATGGAGGTAACCTTGTGTTAGTAACCCACAGCATCAGTATCACTAAGACTCTGAAGGTCACCTGCCTGCAGATAAGAGATGTGACCAAGCTGGTTGTGCTGCCCCAGCCAGCTGCCACCACCATCAGGCTGAGACCCATGTCCACTAATAGCCTTTCTGTGTCTCCTCAGCTGTCTGCAACCCACCATGCCAGAACAAGGGCTCCTGCAGCCGCCCCCAGGTCTGTACCTGTCGCTCAGGCTTCCGGGGCTCCCAGTGTGAAGAAGTCGTCCCTGAACAGGAGTACCACCCGCCTGGAGCTGCAGCTGCCTTCCGGCCCCCTGCAAGCTCCATCCAGAGAAGGACCAGCTCAGCAGGGCGAGATGCCTCCCTGACAGGGGCTCAAGCACCCGTCCTGCGTCACATTCCTGCTGTGTAAGTCAAACCTGGTTCTTGGCAGGATGCTCTCCCAAACCCCTAGTCAGCTAATGCCATGCTCAATTGGGCCACAGCCTTTGCTTCATGAGACCAGGCACCTCAGCTTGCTCCCAGTGAAGGCTCCTCCCCAGGCTGTGGGAGCTGATACAATCAGGTTGGGTCCTGTTGTTTGTTCCTTCAAGGGACTCAGTTTGTCCCCAGCACTATGTAAGAATCCCCAGGCACACGCAGGAATGGGACAGCCTAGTGATGATCCCCTGGGGAAGAAGGACTGTGAAACTGTTTGCCCTTGTCCAGCTGGTGACAGCCTTTATGGTAGCAGCAGGGTGGGCAGAGGAGTGGGGGTTAAATCTCGTTCCCAACAGGATGTGTTTATAGCAATATATCCAGGTGGTACCTGCAGAGAGAACATAGTCTGAGGTGTACTATTAAGTGCTAGAATGAGCAAAGTGATAAGACTCAGGTCATTGCTGAGGAGCTCTTGTATCTGAGCTGCAATTCCTCCACACTGTGAGTTTTGTGACGTCCTGCTGGAGCTGAAGGAGGCAGTAAAAGTGGGCAAGGTGCCTTACCCTGACAAGCTGGCATCTCAGTGGGGATGGAGAGGTGGGAATGGTGCCTGTTGCTATACAGAAACCCAGATGTGTTGGTTTGTTGTTTTGGGGTTTTTTTTAATCACCTCTGCTTTTATGTAAGAGTCCATGGACTCAGGAGCAAAGGGTCAGGCTGCACCACCCCTAAAGGCCTGTGTCTTTCTTACTGCTACTCACTTGGTTGCTGGGCTAGAAAGTCTTGTTTTGTTGGTAGCCACCACAGCAGAGAATTTGCACATGGCTTCCATTAAAAGTCCCTCAGTCATAGACAAGAAGACATTACAGCAAATTACAGGTGCCTAACCAGGAGTTAATTTTGGCTTCTCCTTTTCTTCTCTGCGATGTTTTCATTCTCTGTTATCTTAAAGCTGCCTGAAGAGAGGGGAATTTGGCCTTTGCTCTTCTGTATTTCTGTAGGTTGTTTTTAAGGTGTTTGTTGCACCTAACGCAATGGTTGCCTTTCTGTCCCCTGCTGCAAACATTTCTAGACACTTGCTCTCAGCCATCTACAGTTTTGGAGGGGCTCAGATGACTGACGACTGATGCTGCGTAGTTCACTGAAGCTGGCATATTTTGGTGCCCAAATGAAAGACTATCTGATGGGAGACAAATTCAGTCAAGGCAGAGGTGATGCAGGCAGGGAGAGGTGGCCAAGCCCTTGTCATTGCTGCCCCAAGAGAGGCTCGGTGCCCGAGCGAGCACGCAGCCCTCGCATGTGCCTGCAATCCTGGTCATTGCTGATGAGTTTCCACACAGGGATGACCTCTTCCTACCATGTCCATAACCCTGTGTGGAGAGTCTGGAGGGAAGGGAGAGCAGTGCCCTTGGAAATACAGCACCTGTTGAAGGCTTTCCCAGTAAGGAACATGACCTCAGGCTCTGCACAGAGGACAGGGGCCCATGCAGGCACTGGCAGAGCATTCCTGTCCAGACAGTCAGACACAGCGTCTAGCAATTGCTGAGCTGGGATTGCTGAATGCCCAGCTGCCTGTCATACCTTAATTCCTCTGGCTCTGTCCCAAGGAAACAGAACTCCATTAAGGACCATGCCATGGTCCTTGGACTAGATGACCTCTAGAGGTCCCTTCCAACCCAGACATTTCTATGTTTCTATGCCTTTCCTTCTTCCCTCCCCATGGAGGCTGTAGCACATTGCCTTATCCCACGGTTCACCAAGAGCATTTGATGCTTGTCCTTTGTGATGGCTGCAGGTAGGACTCTGGGACACATCCACCATTGACTACCTTTTGGAGCTGTCCTCGAGGGTTTGCCAAAGCTGCATTATGTGCCTCCAAGAGGGAGCTCTCACTGCCCTTCTGAGTGCTGTGCTGCAGGCTGCTGCCTTTCCTGCTTGGACAGTGTAGCGGCCCTGCTTTGCAGGCAGGTGTGGGGCTGCCTGCACCCTGGCACTAGTTTGCATTGGGACGCCTCACTTCATCCCTGGGTGTTTTCCTGTATGATTCATTTGCTTGGGTTTTGTCCATGGACTATGTAACATGAGTGTGCCCTTCAGCCTGCCAATTTCTGGGCTAGCTGTGGAACCTGTAAGAGTGAACATCTGCAGCTGAAGGCACACTCTTGCTGCCATTGCACCTGGCTGCACTCTCCCACTGCTGCCTTGCACTGTCATTAGTCCTCGTGGCCCCTGGGTGAGTTGGCTCCATTCAACGAAACAGTAAAAAATTAATGCAGAAAAATTAAGGATAATTTTCTGCCACTTAAGTGGGCCAAATTGGCTTATTGAAAAATCATGAGGACCAGAAGAATTGGACAGAATTGCAGGGCTAGCAGTTGAGGGAAGGAAAGGTGCGGACTCCCCTTTTGGGGAAAGCCATTTATTAGATTGGTCATTTGTCTCATGAAACCATGCTTTTAGACTTGTCTGTACTTGGAGCCTGCTTCTTGCAATTGCAACATCATCTATTTTTGTACTACCACTAAAGAATGTTCTGTGCTTCTGCATCAGGCTTTCTCCATACAGTTGTGCTGTAGAAGCAAAAGCAAGCAGCATAGCAGCCTTCCCAGAGCTAGGTAGATCTTGCTCATATTTGCAAGTATGAGAATTGGTTCTTAGGCACTGCAGACTCAGGGTGACCTTCACTGGAGTTCAGTTCACTGTCAAGTGTGAGAGGAACAGCTTGGATTTTCCATTCCCTGGTCTTCTCCTGGGATAAGGATGGGTTGTGCTAGTGGGACGCTGTCTTTTTCTAGTCAGCCTGCCATCATCCCACAGCAGCTGGTTTGCTTGTCTGATTTGTCAATAAGGAAGAGGTAGAAAAAGCTCTTGGGTTGGTCAGTGAATGGAGAACACTGGTGGTTTCAGGGCAATGATTGTGAGAAGACTGTAAGATCCAGGACAAACAACCAGTCTACAACCTCCCTAAACATTTGCATTGCTAACGTGAAGGAATTGCACAAAAGTGGGAGCTTATAGACTTCTAAGCCTCATCTGGCTGCACCAAGAGAGGAGATCAATCCTCACAAGTGAGGATTTGCTTTCTTCTTTTGTTTATTTGTGTGTCTATTTGCTTTATTTGTATTTGTTTATATGGAGGTAGCAATCAGAATCTCTGAAGTCATGCACTGTTCTACAGTGCTGTGTTAGATGCTATATCAGCATGCAACAAAACCCATGAATCCTCTGCAGAGGTCTGCTTTCTAAGCAGAGATGGGCTTGATTTTGGTTTCACTCTGTTCTGAAGCGAGTCTTCAGAGTTAAGGAAGCAGCCTCCTGAGCTCTCCAGGAACTTCCTGGACTGAACTATTCCTTACTCACCTGAGTGGTGGGTCTGCTTTAAAGGGATTTCTTATCCTCAGCTAGTTGGACTTGCTGCTTATGATGACTTCCTCTTCACTGTGGAGAGTAGCCTGGTCTGGAGGTAGGAAGTTTTTGGAAGTCTGGAGGACCCAGTAAAGCCTTGATCAAGAGCATGACCAGATAGCTGCCTGTTTTCATGGCCCTATTTCTGGTACACACACCCAGGATCTCCCAAGCAGAAGCAATGTCGCAGGAAACACAACTGTTACAGCAGCAGATAAGTTACTGCTGGTCTTCTGCCCTCAGCATTGACTAGAAGTAGTAGCTCCTTGATCAACAGGGTTGTATGGGTCATACACAACAGGTTGTACTAACTGGTTTGTATTTGCACCTGGCAGATGTGAATATTAATAAACGGATCTGTGGGCATTCCCAGTGTAGCTGTCACAGATCCATTTCGGGGCATGCTGGCAGTCCTGGGATGATGTGGATGTGTGCGTCAGCCTGAGCACTGCGCTGAGCACAGGTGTCTGCTGCGGTGTTACATGTAGCCATTGGTGCTTCTATTCCAAGAGGTACCGGGGAAGAAACACTGGCTTGTCTGTATGGTGCACATTATCTCTTCTTTGTGGGACTAAACAAGAAGACATTTGGCCTTTTCTCACTCGTGCCCTGTGGCAGGACAAGGGGGAATGGATCTAAGCTGGAGCACAAGAGGTTCCACCTTAACATGAGGAGGAACTTCTTTACTGTAAGGGTCACAGAGCACTGGAACG
>JANIJG010020925.1:0-58125 GCA_024611175.1 Megaceryle torquata
GCAGCAGCAGCAGCTGTTGGAGGTTGTGTAACAGCTGGAAACCCTTCAGGCAGCTGCCCGAAAATAAGCTCAAAATATTTCAGATTTAGTAATTTTGAAAACATTTCCATTATATTTAGATAATCAATGGCAGCAGCTCTGGTGTATTCTTCTATTCTGCTACTTGGAGTCAATGTTCATTCACAACTTAATAAGAAGAGGGAATATATGAAGTGCTTTTTTATGCTACTTTGTGAAAAACCTCAGTGTAAGTATTGGGATAGTCTGTATAATATAGATCTTAGTTTGGTAATATCAAAGTATCTGTCTTGATTGAAGCTGATTAAGAAGTGCATATTGGGTGCAGGGGATTTTACTATTAAGAAAAAATACCTTTGTGGGTTTTTTTAATGAAAAGAGAATACTTTGATTTCTTGCCTCCTCTTAATATTATTTCATTTTTCTTGCACATATGATATTCACAATTTTGCATTGCGTGCTCTACTCCTGTGTTTATCCAAGAGCCCTTGGGGGCCATTTACATTGAAAGGATGGGCATTTAAATATTTTGCCTTATAACTGCAAGATGAGGGTGATTGCATTTAAAGATTAGAAGAAGAAATTATTTTCTGCCCTTGTCCTTTTACAATATGCAGCATATTTCTCTTTTTCTTGATCATGGTCTCCTTCATACTACTGTGTCTTTCATCTTCTAACAAGGATAATTAAACAACAGCCTCAAAATCAGACTATATTTTGTTGTTGCATAGAACTTACATTTGGTCACTAATTCATCTGTGCAGCTTTTGCCTTGGATTCTTTGAACCCTCTCTTTATTTATAATTGCAGATTTTTGGTGCATGTTTTACTAGTGTATAGGTCTGCAACCGTATTTTTTACTTGTCAAAGAACCAAAAGCAATCTTCAAAATGTTTTTACAGCGTGCCAATTATGTTAAAAGCATACGCTTTAAAAAAAAAATGCTTCCCCTCTAGAAACAAATTACTAAAAACCTTAGCCTGAAGATGTAAATGGTTCCAGTGGTGGGAGTGTACTTTTAAGCTGCAACAGGTTTATTTTAAAATTGAATAGATCCTATTTTCTTTTAAGGTCTGGTAATTTGTTGAGATTTATTAGAGCAGTTACCAGTTTAGTTACGTCCAGACATGGACTGAGATTTATAGCAGAGAACAAACATTCCACGTGTGTCAAAAAAGTGGCTGATGCCAGGCTGCAAGGTTCAAGGCATTGCCCTTTTCTCAGTACAGCCTAGGTTCCCATCTAAATTTATCACCTTTTGCTGCTAAGATCGTGTTATTGTGCTTACGATATGTCTTTCCTTACAAATGTGCTTCTGGTTCAGCTTCCTTGCTCCTGAGACTTTTCTATTTTGGTTCCCTGTGTCATGTGATCCTCTGGGCCAGTGAGAACCCTGCAGAGGGAATGGCAACAGCCTGCTGGGATCAATGTAAGTCAGGAAAAACTCTTGGTTTTTTGCACTTTCTGTCTCTCACACTCAATTTTAAATGCTGCTTTTACCCCAGACCTTTGCTGGGCACACCTAATAATACCTATGGAAATGCTTAGAAGCTCGATTTTTTGTTTTGTTTTGTTTTGATTTATTTTTTACTCTTTTAACGTTACTTTTCTTACTATGTTCCTTTTTTCCTGTGTCCTGCAATGTAGTTGAGAAGCCTAAAAAAGCAACAGAAAACAAACCGAATGCAGTCCAAGTGTTGCCTAAACTTAAAAAGTATGTTTTAAGTTTAATAAGGAATATTTCAGGTGTAGTAGTACTTTCTTTAATGTATGCTATAGACGGTGTCAAAAATCCTTATGCTGCAATTGAGAAAGAATGATGTGAGTCCCCCTGCCCCTTAGCCAAAAATTGATCATTTTGGTAGAAGGACAAAAGGAAACAAAATAATCTGAAATCATATGCTGGTGCCTTGTTCAATTGGCTGAGGCACACTGGTTAAAGGATTTAATTCAATTAAAGGTCAGTCATGTACATGAGGCATTGTATCATTTTTCTGGTATGAATGAAGTACTGTATTTTGATCTGAGCTGATCCTGAGCAACACTTAGACTATATGATATTGAAATCCTGCATTTGGTGAGATTTGTCATTTTACTGTAGAGGCTTTTCTTGGTAGAAAGTGAAAGTCTTTTTAGTTTTTAAGACAGGCTCTAAATGAATTAGGTAAAACTTAACTAGTAATTACTACTGAGTAGTAGTTTTGTCTAATTAGATAATTTTTTTTTTCTTGGTTAAATACAATTTAAAAAAAATCCTTCTTTCCCATAGTAGGATATAGCCATGTTTTACTAATTTTCTATTTATTTGTGGTTTAAGAATTTGGTTTGATTTGGTTTAGTTTGTTTATTTTTTTTTCTTCCAAATTACATGTGCTTTCCTTGGAGTTTACTTTTAAGTTTTAAAGGCTTATTTTAGATTTGGATTCTAAGTGATATGCCTTGATATCATAGAAAAGTTTGAGAACAAGTGTTTGTGAAAAAGACATAATGAAATAGGCTGGAATCTCCTAATTTCCCTAATTTACCTGTAGCCTGGACCCTGTATTATATCACTTGGATGTACAGAGGCCATCACTGCATATTTTGGTATTTTATGTATTTTTCTGATCTATACCATAATGACCAGGCATTAGGTGAAAGATTATTTGAATTTGTTTTTTTGTTTTTTTATGCCCCTATAAATCCATTTTGAACAGAGAAATTGCACTTAATGATAACACTAAAGTACAAAGAGCAATGGTGAGGTACACTAGTTTTGCAGTGCAGTTCCCTTCATCGTTGTAGGCGCTGAAAAAAAAAAATGTCCCAAATACTCTGTTGGTTGAGTTGCTGCAGTGTCAGAAGCACAGCAGCACCTACGTGTGAATACCTGACTTAAACTGAAAACAATTAGAAAAAGCCATCCTCATTATACAAACTGGATGAAATTTAGGGGCCAATCTTACAGACTTTTTTCTTTAAAAGTTTGTGTTGTTGGGTTTGTTGATAAAGTGAAGCATGTACAGGAGAGAAGATTGTTTATACCACATTTAAGAAAAAGGTAAAGTACTATCCCAGTGTTGCCTGTTTGCTTCATGAGTTTGCAAAATACTGACATGCACTTTACAGGAATTTTGAGATGTCTCCTCAGAGCTGGATTCCTTGTTGCTTCCCACAGCTCAGCACTAGGGCCTCAACATGAGTTCCCAGCTTAAGAAATGTGCCAGTGTCTGTGGTAAGAAGAGAAATTGCAATTGGTAAAATAAGAGTTAAATTAGAGGATATGTATTATTACTTCTTTTTAATTTTTCCTACTAGTTTATTTAGTTAACTTCATTCATACTCATCTGTTGTCTTTGTTTCTGAAAAGAAACTTAAGAAAATATTTAAAAAAATAAAAAAAGCAGGGGAAAAATGAGAAAAAAATCCCAGTGAGTTTTTTTACTATGAGGGCAGTCAAACAGTGGTGCAAGCTGCCCAGAGAGGTGGTGGAGTATCTCTTCTTGGAGATATTCAGAAGCTAACTGGACACAGTCCTGAGCAACCTGCTGTGGGTAACCCTACTTGACCATAGGGGATTTTGCTAGATGATGGGACCCTGAGGTCCTTCGCAGCTGTAACTAGCCTGTGAGTTTCTGAGAATTTTCCCCCTGCAATTTGCAGAGGTAGACAGCACTGTTTCTTTGGGCGGAAATCAGAAGTCATGTGTGGATTTTAATATTAGACTGTCGCTCTTGTATTTTAGACCTTGTCATTTTGCTGCCTCAGTCATTAATCGTTTGTTTGGAATGATGGTAGTGCATGTCTTGCTGGCACTGCCTAATGCACGCCACCTGAAATGTCACTGATGGGCAAGTGGCTGTGGACATTGAGCAGGGTTTCTCTTTCACCTCTTCCTCACAGCTATTCAAAGTAGCTTTTGGCAGTAATTTCTATTCTTGTGACTTTTTTTTTGCGCTGCCTCCTCAGTCACCACAGCATAGCACAGCAGTGGGGGGAGACATTGATGGAAAGAGAATGAGAAAACTGAGTAAAATTAATGAGTACTGTGGAAAAAATGCTGAGTAGACAGTGAAGGGTCAGAGTCAATGTGGACTGGGTTCCTACATATGTCTTGCTACGGTGCTCAAATCTCACTGTGGAATCTTCAGAAGCTGAGGAAGGGCTATAGCAGCTTGCAAAGGCCACACCAGGGTGTGTGAAAGGAAGGAAGAAGCAAGCCTCATGGGAGCCCTTGAAGGCTTCAGAAGAAAATTAAGCCCTAGTCCCATATACTGTACGTGGAGTTGTACTCTAGAGCCTGGTGAGTGGTAGTAAATGAAAGTACAAAAACAGTGAAAACAAAAGATTAATTTTTTGTTTATGTATACATTTAGATCTATAAACATAAAATGCATTTGCCAAACATTAAAGTGTAGAGAGTTCGTTTAATACCTTTCATGCTAACATATGAATATAAATTCTGAATAAAAATGTCAAAAGGTAATAACCTGAGTTGTGTTTAGGAAAAATGACTTAAAATCTTTCTTCAGTAATGTTGTAGGTGATGATTTTACTATAATATTGTTTATCTTGATGCAACACAAATACTTGTAGTGAAAGCTATTGCTGACACAAAATCAAACAGGTACGACTGTGAATAAATTCAGACTGGAGTTGGAAATGAAAATGGTTCAGCCTTCCAGGGAAGGGATAGGCTAGGACATGTCCCTGCTTAAGAGTCACAGTGAGTTGGCTGAAGGAGATGAAGGCTTGATAGAAAAGATTAAACTCAGTGACTCAGAAGGACATTTCCATTTCTGGTTAAATAGTGTAATTGGAATTTAAACACAGTATTTTTTCCTGAAAAAGACACAGTTTTAATATATGACCATATATTTTGTCACTAAATTATTAGTATTATTATTTTCCTTTTTGGAGGACAACACTGCACATGAATATGGAAGAAATTTGTGCAATTTTTTCTTGTAAGCATTTGACTTTGCAAGAGTGAAATATTCCTCTTTATTAATTTTAGGAAGAATAATCACATTCCAAGGAGCCAGTAGCTGAAGCAGCTCAGTTTGTTACCATTTAGCTGATGCTTAGTTAACTAGTCTGAGGAGGAAGATAAAATTGGAAGAAATTATTTTAAAATAATTACATGTTATTAAATAATTTGCTATCTCTATAAGCTTTTTTTTTTTTTTTTCTTTTTCACTGGCTAGACTTATGTATTACAGCTTTTGGAATTTTCAAAGCTCTGATCTGAAACAAGCTTTTTTTCATATCGGGTACTACAAGTAATTTTGTTTATAATTTCCCAAACATATAATTTGGGTTGTCTCTGCTATTTTTTTTTTCTTTTTTAAATAATTTCTGTTACCATTACTTACTGCAGAAAGTAGATTAACAGGAAAAAGGACAGAATTTTTTCAGTTCAACATTTAAGTAAACTCTAGAGTGTAAATGATAAAATATAGCTGTTTTTTAAAATATTTTTTTAAAAAAATATGATTGTGTGGGATTTTTCTATATTTTTATTGATGTGCAAGTATAGCTAATTGTTTTACTGCAAAGTCCTACAGGTTACCTGTAGGTAATGCCCTGTACAAATACAAATACCATTTGTCTTGTGTTTGATTATCTTACATAGTGGAATTGCTAAAGAAGAATAATCTACAAAGAAACAAATTTGGAATTATGCACATGTGTTTCAAAAATTTTGGGTTTTAAGAGTCCAGATATATTTATATATAGATCTACTAGTTTTGCATCTATTCAGTTCTGTGTAGCTTTCATTCACAATTTTTATGGCTTTCAATAGCACAGCAGCTACAGGTTAGATCTGTTAAGATAGCCTGTGGAGTATCATAACTCTCTGTTCAGTCTTGATATCACCTATGGCAGTTAAACACAAACACCATGAAGCCAAAATTGGTCAGATTTGAAATTTGACAATTTTTTTCAAAGCACTTGCATTGAAACCCAAACCAACAGAGAACTAAAATCTTTAGATTTTGTTTGTTTTCTGTATGTTTGTGGGTAACTTGAGGATTTATCGTTTTCCCTTATATTTTCAAGTGGAGATAAACTGGTTGTGACTTCACAAAAAAAAATCATTGAGATTTTGTTTTGTAGTGATACAGTAGGAAGTATTTCATAGCTAGTTACTTCATCTAGTTACTTCATCATGCTAGTTACTGGCATCACCACTCTTGAGCTAATGGACTTGAATGATATTTGTGGGGTCATCTTGCTATATAGTTGCGAATCAACAATTGGATTATTCATTCCAAAATACCATTAATCTCAGGCTGGGCTGCTGCCCAATATGCAAATACAGCTTGACACCAGTTGCAGATATATCCCCATCATCCCAAGCAGTCATTCAATTTGTGCTTGCATTAACTTCCTTTGGATTTGTCCCAAGGGCACTTTCTGTACAGGCACTGATATCTTGCTGGGACACTTTTCTATATGAAAGCAACCCTGAACTCCCAATTTCATGTGGTTATTGGAGAGCTGATAGCATGTTTCACAAGAGTAAGGAGTGATAATATTTCTGTCCCAGCCAATCTGATTGTTCCATTTTGTCAACCTAAACTCTTCCTGTAACTTAAACTGTGCACATTTCTTGTGAATTTGCTTTTTGTCCTAATCTGTCCTATGTCTTGCTTTATTCTGTTGAGCAGCTGCTTTGCACCAAACATGGTTGCATTTCAATTATGTTTCTGTATATGTTGGTGTACTAGACATTCAAGACCTTGCACATGAATGCATATACTTTAAAGTAGCAGGACATCAAATGCATCACTTTCATAATTTTTATGGCACATGAGTTGTATAAATTCATAATTATTTCCTTAACACCTCATTTTCTTTGGTAGTCTTTGTTTTAACAAAGCGTTTGCTGTTGCTTGCTGGCACAGTTTTGGAAGCAAAGTGTCCATCACAAAAAGCAAAAAGTAAATTTGGGGAAAAAGAAATGTTGGCACATATGTAGCAGAAGAAAATTATTTTCATAGCTTCAAGTATTGATTTGTTCTTTTATTTCTTTTCTCCTGAAACCTAGCAACATGAAGGATGTACTTGCAGAAATGTCTTTTAAAAATAAACCAGGAAAAGACAGAGAAATCTGAATCAAGAGAGACTCAAGAAACTTTATGAATTAGGTAGTGAGTCAATTGTGAGAGTTTTTTTTGGTTTGTTTTTTTTTTGTTGGGTTGTTTGTTTGTTTGTTTTGTTTTTAAATAGAAAGAATAAGCACAAGCAGCAGGGATTAAACTGAGGCTAGTAAACCAAGTCAACAAATCTTTGGTAACTTAAATTATTGAAAACTAGATAAAACAATGGATGACTACGTATGTTCAAGGTAAAAATTTTGTGCTTGGGTAATGTATACATTATGAATTGAGCCCATAACAGCTGTACTAGTATTACACAACCCTTCTAACCAACCTGTTGCCACTGTAAAACAAACAGGATCTTTCTAATAAATGCTGGGCTGGCTTAGGTCCTTCCACTTGGATGTCAGGGTTGGGGTGAGACCATGCCTGTTATGCCCTGCTCTCTTGGTATGATCTTCCTGGTGGGTTTGCAGTCATTGTTCATCTCTGTGAATGTCTGTCAGTACTGAAGTGGGACAGTGAGGGCCTGATGTCCCAGGTGGCAGATAATGCCAGGCACATTGCTTGAGAATGCTCACAGAACTGCTCGTGTTCAGACCCTAATGTCCCTGTGAGGGGCTGGGCTGCATTTGGCACACCTTTGGAGAAGAGATTTCAGTTTAATTTACCCCCAAAAGGAATATGGTTTTTTTTGTACATCCCAGCTGCTCTGCAAACCAAGGCAATACAAGTTTTGGGGAAATCACTATAAAACCTTGCTGCTGCTGTGAACAAAACTGATAACATAGACTCAGCTTATTTTTATTAACTAAATGTCTTCACTGTGCTAACTAACTAACCTGTCATTAATTTGTCTCAACACTGGATCTGCTCAGAAAAGTAAAATAACTTCTTGCAAAAAAAATTGGACTTTCACACTTAAAGATACTTCCGCTGTTGTAGAAACATGATCAAAGGGAAAATCAGATATTTTGGATAACAGTTAACATTCTCTCTCAAGAATACTTTAAATCTAATGATAGGTCTACTGATAGAAATCTTGTGTATGTGAATAACTTACTCCTAGTTACCTCCAAGGCTTCTTGCATACAAAGCAACTCACCTTGCTTGATCTAAAGTGAAGCAGAAACATAAAAATGGCAATAAGCAGATTTATTTCTGTATAGGTAATGCACTAGAACCATAGAATGGCTTGGGTTGGACGAACCTTTAAAGATTACCTAGTCCAATGACCCTGTAGGGAGCAGAGCAGGGACATCTTTAACTACATCAGGTTGTCCAACATCACCTTGAACGTTTCTAGAGATGGGCCATCTACTAACTTTCTGGGCAACCTGTTCCAGTGTTTCACCACCCTCAGTGTAAAAAAATTCTTCCTTCTATCTAGTCTAAATCTACCCTCTTTTAGTTTACAGCTATTACCCCTTGTCCTGTTGCAACAGGCTTTGCTAAAAAGACTGTCCCCATTTTTCTTGTAGGCCCCCTTTAAGTATTGAAAAGCCAAAATAAGGTCTCTCCAGAGCCTTATTTACTTCAGGCTGAACAACCCAGACTCTCTGTCTGTCCTCACAGGATAGTTGTTCCAGCCCTCTGATCATTTTTATGACCTGCTTCAAAAGGTCCATGTCCTTCTTTTGCTGAGGACTCCAGAACTGGACACAGTACTCCGGGTGGAGCTTCACCAGAGCAGAGTAGAGGAGCAGAATCATCTTCTTCGACCTGACAGCTACTTCTTTTGATGCAGCCCAGGATACAGTTGGACTTCTGGGCTGCGAGCACACATTGCCAGCTCATGTCCTGCTTTTCAGCTGTCAGTAACCCCAGGTACTTTTCCACAGGATTTGCTTCTGTATAGGTACAAGTCACAGTTCATCTACTACGTGCTGGTAAGTGTTTCCTTGAGTTTCATTTATTGAATTCAGCCTAAGTTGGATGTCTAACCTAGTACTGAGCTGTCATAGCAACCAGATTGTGTAATTTGTTCACAATGCTTATCCACATTTATCTTACAGTGCAGTTAGGCTCTTTTTCCTCTTGTGGACAGGCTGATCCAGAGCTTCATCCTTCTGGCAGCTGAGAAGCTTACAATTTCCATACAAAATCTGTTTGCAGTGCCAGCTTTCTTTCTTTGGCTTAAATACATTTTAGGTCTTGATGTTTATGCCTAGAGTTGTATTTATAGAGAATAGTCAGATTTCCTCTCATCTTTGTTTTTTTTTTCTTTTAGTCTAAGTAAGCCAAATTTTTAGCCATCATTTGTTTAATATACTCTTCAACCTTCGGATTTTTATTGAATTCCATCTGCCATTTCATTATTTTATGTTGAGAAATCCTTGTCAATCTCATTGCAGTTGGCCGTCACCGTTACTATCCAAACACACTGTCATCACTGAACTTAGTTATATCACTGTTCATCCTCTTTTCCAAGTCTTTTATTAAATTCCTGAATAACAGAGGCACTAATAGAAAGACTTCCCTTGTGACCTAACCATTGCTATTTGTATTTACATCTTACCTTTCGGCTAATTATTTAGCTTGATGGGGCCTGTCTGTGTCAAGCTGTTGGAGACAAAGGTTGTTGAATTAATTTATTTTCACATTTGTATTGACTCCAGAATAAAAGTCCTTTTAAAGAAACTCCCATGATGTATATATGGATGCTCTAATTGTGTTCCATATAGCAGTTAATTTACCCTAGGTTTAGCTCTCTCTGCCTGCATTTGCAAATCCTTTTATGATTTGACATACCATTTTGTCTTTTTTTCTGTCCTTTGATACTGAGAACTTCACCTTTGAATTCCTTTAAAACTCACCAGTTGGTCCTGGTGAATTCTTACTGTTCTCTCTGTGGATTTTTCTATAACCTCTTATGCTGACACTAGGTTTCAGACATCCTTCAATGACCTCCCTTAAGAAAGGTTCTGTTATCTGAATTTCTCTTAAGGTCTTTGCTATGAGCATAGATAAGAAAAAATTACTTTTTCTGTTATAGCTTTATTTTCTTTCAGTACTCCTTTTACATCTTTATGTTTCAAACCTCTGGACACTCTGGCAACCTTCCTGATCTTGATGTGTTTAATAAAAAGTAACAAAAAAAACACCCACAAAAAATCCTTGCAAGTTATTTCTCAAACTTTTTTGGCTTGTCTTAGTGCATTTTTACATTTAGTCTTCCAGGGTTTTATTTTCTCTTTTACTGTCCTCATTAAGATACTAACTTCATTTTTTTGAAGAGCTGCTTCAGGTAACATCTTACACTGATTGATTTTCCATATGTTTGCTCTGCATCACTGTGCAATATGTTCTATTACCTACACACATTTTACTCTTCTATTTTTCCATTTGTTAGCTCCTTCACAGCAATTTCTTTATTTCTATGTAGTTCCTATTTTTCCAATCAAGTGGCATTTTATGGGATTTGTTGGCTTTTCTTGCTCCTACATAGATGCTTAACTTAAGAGCTTTATGACTGCTGTTACAAATTGGCTTTTTGGTAGCAAAATTGCTACATATGGTGCCCTGTCAAATTAGTAGTTGCTTATCTTGTGGGTTATGTTTATAGCTACTCCCCGAAGCATTCATTAATAGTGTCTGAAGGTTTTGTTTTGCAGTCATGCACAACCTTGATATTTGCTTGATTGTATGGGAGCAGTTTCTGTCTACCAAAATATTTTGTTACATCTCTGAGGTTTTTAGAATAAAAAGCCAGTCACCAGCTATAGTGTAGTTGGAGGAATCGGGAATAGTAAAAGGATACTGGGTGTTCCCTTTCATTTTCCTTTCAGTGCAGGTTTGTTTTAATTTCACAGCTTTTTAAGAGTATCAATAGCAAGTTTTCACACACACCCACCCCCCTCCAGCCCATATAGTGTCATGCAGCTGAATATCTTCTGCTTTTTGACAGCTACATTTTGTTTCTTGCTATCAGTTCTAAATGTGTCTTCATAAGTTGCGCTGTATCATGCATCTACTGTGCTATCCTCTTTTTAGTATGTTATGTTCTAAAATATACCAGCTAAATATGCCCTAGTGATTTTATTAATTGCTGCTAGGTTACTAGCTCTGAAAACCCTTCAAACTGGCAGTATCTTTCTGATTTCTGCAGAGATCAAGTTACTGAATTTAGTGTACTGGTATGGAGATTCTGTATATTTGAAGAAAATATAGTCAAAATAAGTCACCTTCTTCTTGCACTTGCAGTCATTTGAAGGATTTGGAAAAACCTCAGCAGAGGTAGGCAGTTCTCAGCAGCAGTGCTGCTTAGGTTTTTCACATCACCTGTGTCTTGCAGTCCATCATGTTGTTTGCCTCTTGGTTCTGCTCGTTCTTGTCGTCTGGGTGCTGTGAGTGGGATCTTGGGGAACACACATCTCTGCTGTAACATTTGCCTTATGTATAATTCCCACAGTAGGAGTGCATGGCATTTACAGTCCTGTTTTCAGAGCTTGAATGGCTAAAAGGATCTGCTCTGACCATCTGGGCTGACTGGCTCTGTAGCACAACCAATAGGTCCCCTCCTTATTATTTTCTTTTTGAATTTATAGATTGTATAAGAAAGCAACACTTTGCTTCATTGTAAGATTTCCTTAAATCAGCCTGCACAAGCACAGAATAGTTTTCCAATGGGTAATTTCCCTATATTTTTAAAAAGTGTTCTTTATTTCTGGCCTTTATACATGGTATCCCAGTAGATGGTGTGTCAGTAACAAATAGAAGTAAATGTGACTCTTCTTCCTATTCAATTTTTCCCTACTTAGCTAGATGACTTGAGGATTACTCTAACTCCATAGGCACAGAGTATTACTGGCAGCTCCTCGTCATCTGTCTTGAACTAATCCAAATCTTTGTCAGTTGCTTCTCCTCAGAACAGAGCACTATATCTAGCAAATGGCTTCCCAACCCTCCATACATGCTTTTATATTTAGTTATAATAAAAATGATGTTGTTTCCCTGAAGGAAGGTTATAAAATGTATCATGTTGTTTGTCTTCTTGAAAAGTAGTATTTTTCTACTCATGATTCTTCTAAATACTGTATTTTATGGACATCTGGTTAATTATGCTATTACTCTTGCATTCATGACCCTGAGGAGAATACAAAGTAGTACAGCTGCCAAATACATCCTGCGAATTGAAGTAGGACATGCTTGGTCATTGATGTTTCTCCATTCACCATTTTGTTTTTAAAAGTCTAATAAACAGTTTTCTTTCATTTTAATACATGACAGCTTGTTTTGTTTCAAACTTTTATCATAATCAGATTGTCAGACTATTGTATCAAATGCCTTACAGTACGTAAAATATATTACAAAATGCTATTGATCATATTGTGCCAATATATTGAATTAATAGTTACTCATTTTGAGAGGAATCATGATATAGATAATATACTTATATAACCTTATTTGTTGATATTATGATATTAGTTTCTAATTCTTAATTAAAACCTTGGTTTCCCAAACCAGAACAGACTTACTGAATTCTGCTGTGTTGGTTTTTTTGCATTACTGTTATTGAGAATAACAGTGTTTCACTTCAAGTATTGTCTGATGCCAACATTAGGATTCCTTTTTGTTCCCTAAATATTTTAGAAAGCTACATTCCTTGCCTGAGCTGCTGCCTTATTTTTGTGTTCCTTTCTTTCCATTACTCATGCTATATTATACCTGTTTTCACATTACAAATATATTCCCTGCACATATATAGGCTTGCCATTATGGTTTGAGAATCTAAACTTTTATTATCCCACACCATTATTAAAGATATGGTTTTACACTCATTGTTCATCTTCCACAACAAAGATGAAGCACATGTTGTTTTGCTTTTTATTTTTTGAACAATGGTATTTTCAAGAATGATAGCTTTTTCCCAACAGCCATTAATTTATGCTTAATAAGTTTTCAAATATTTGTATTTTCTAGAAAAAAATAGTTGCTCTCAGATGATTTAATACTCATTGCTTTCATATCTGTGAAACCGACCCTTTAAAATTAAAAAGGGATTGTATGTGTATATATATATATGATGGATTTGGTTTTAACGCTATTTACACCTTGTTGCAGTCAAATTGTTATCAGTTGCATCTATGTGATTATAAACTTTTTTGTCAAATTATTATCTCTTCTTCTTCTGTAAAATAATGTGCTGTTTCCTCATGCTGGATCCAGCAAGTTTTGATTTGAGAAATTACTTTGTATGACTTTTAGGCTATCCAAACATTCTTCTATGACAAGGATGAATCATGTTCTGTATTTAGTTTCACTGTAGTCTTCTGCTAAGCTTTTTTCTTCTTTCTTTAGATACTACTGTTCTTTGATTGTTACTTTTCTTTCCTTGACTGTAAATTCATCTGTCTTGCAAAAAATATATCATTGACTTTATTTGTAGTGTGCTTCATATATTTAATAACATACTTGAAGTTAAGAACATAAGAGCTTTTCTGGATCTAGGCCCTACTCTCTGTTGCTTTTTTTTTTTTTTTTTTATGACCACTTTTATATAGCTTTTCTCTTTCTTGTCACTTATTCTTCTTTTTTATATTATTTCCTTGTCTACACATCTCACATCAGTCTTGCAATTTCCTTTCTTGGCTTCTCTTCTCCCCAGTCCTCTTTTTTCAATCTTTTCCATCTCTCCTCACATTTTATGGCTCTGAAGAATGACTTGCATTATCAAAGTTACTACTCTTGGCACTGTAGTAATTTATAGTGTCATATCAGTATTAAAACAGCCTACGTAGAGAAAACATCTGTACTTTTGAAGTGACATGTACATCCATAGAAATAATAGGAATGCAGTCATTAACCCATTTATTTTGTTTCTTGTTCTTACTTCTAGTATAACTTCTGCTTATAATATAGGAAAAAAAGCAAACTCTATGGATAAGTGATTGATAATGTTTTTGCAACCTCTTCCCTTTCCTTTCATGGAACTATTGATACTGCTGTCCCTAAAAAGCAGTCTGTGGGGACATGAAGAAATACTACAGGTGAAAGAACACTCACTGTTTATGTTGTCAGAGATCACAGATACTTGTAAAATCATTGAGTCTCATGAACTTTAAGCCCCATTTCATAAATGAGAACATTGACATTATTTCCAGTTTGACAGCTTCTTTTCCTTTCCTTTCTCCTCTTATTCCTCTCTTCCCTCCTACTCCCCCATTCCTTCTTCTGCCTTCCCTTTCTATTAACAGAACTGTTCTGTTCATACTAGAATGGCTGTTAAATTGAAATAGTAAAATAAGTCACCTTTCTCAGTTGCCTGCTTACTTTGGAGGATATTAGCCTGTTCTGAGGGTCATTAATTAAAATAAAATAGTTATAAAAGAATACAGTTTGGTTTCAGCAATTTTTTTCACTTTTGCTTGGTAACCAGAACAGGAAAGCTGATTTTCCAATCTGTTGATGGTATGTATTTGAACCAACAACTTTGTTGATCCAGATGTTTCAGCCTGTGAGGTAAATAAACCTCTCCTGTCTGTGTTAAGTTTCATTTTGGTTTTGACCTGTGGGTCAATTTGCAAGGCAATGTGATGTGCAGCCTAAGTAGGCACATGGGCTTCCTCCATCCCATTGAAGGATTTCTTGCAGTCTGCTGTCAAGCCTGCCCCTTCTGCAGAATACGACATAGCAAAAGCTTGTAAAGAAAACTTGAAGTAACACTGTCTGACTTTTTAGCCTTCTTTGTTCTGGAAGCAGGGAGAGGTGAAGGAAGAATTCACCACCAGCTCAGCTGAACTGATCCTAGTGCTGCTATGAAGATCCCCCCACATGCTTTGGCTTGGCTTAGGCAGGAAGGCATATTCAGCCTTGCTGTTACAAGTTGTAATGCACAGCCTGAAATGTTGTTGGTTGTGTGTTTCTATACTGTTTCTCTTGAACCTAAGATTGCAGTTATCAGTTAATGCCTGATTCAGGAGGAAACTCTAGTCCCTTTGATGATGACAGTCATCACTTTTTTTTTTCCTTTTCTTATTTCTTTCCCATTGTCACAATCTGTTTTATTTTTTACTCTCTTTCTTTTCTCCAGGCTTTAGCCTCTTCACTGTCCCTCCATTCTTTCTGCACTTTCTCGGCTGGTGGCACTGCTGACCAAGACTCATTGTCTGCTCTGTGTGGTAGCTTCCTGCATGCATGCTGCTCCATGATTCCTTCATGGATGGCTTTTGGCCTCTCGACAACAGGGTCTACTGAAGACAGAGACTGTTTGGAGGTCTCCCCAGAGCCTGCAGCTACCAGATCCATCAGCTTCACAACTGATGTGAGTGTCAGGAAGGTCTGCGCATGTTGTTTTGAGCAGGGAGCAGAGGCATAGCCAGAACAGTGAAATATTCAAACCACTCAGATGCTGAAGAAGTTTCTGACTTTTTTTTTTTTTTTTTATCAGTCTTGAATGCAATTAATTAATTTCATGGTTCAAAGATGGTTTTGGTTGCAAAAGTGTTTTCAGATAGCTGAGATTTTTTACTTCTTTGTACTAAGTTTAACAGTCTTCAATTTCTGCAGCTTATTCTAACTTCAAAGTAAGTCAAACTGCCACAGAATCTGTGTGAAAGAACTGAATCACAAAGATGCAATTTCAATAATTATCTTTGAAGCAAATATTTCTCTCTCTCTTTTTTTTTTTTTTTTTTTTTTTTTTTCCCCTTTAGAGAACAGTTTCCTTCTCTGAGTTTGAACAAGTATTGGGAAAGACTTAGACTTCATGATATAATGTATATATTCATGCATATATCTCCACATGTATATTTAAATATTCCTCTCTACAATGAATATACCATTAGCACAGAGCTAATGACATATATGAGGAAGTTCATTTTGGAGAGATGCTTGGCTCTTGCTCCCTCTCTGTCCTCCCAATACCTTTCCATTCAGTGCTGAACGTATATGTTGCTTTTGCTCTGGAAAGTATTGCTATACTCACATTATCAAGTCTCTCAAATGTGAATTCAGTGTAGATTTCTGTGTGTTTCACTTAAGTTATTGAAGGGTTACCCTGTCACCTTTCAGTATAGCTTGTCCTGCAAAGCCATGTGAGTTAGACAAACAGTAAAGACAGTCAGATTCATGTCCATGGGAGCTTTTTCAGATTATTCATTTGTATGGTCAGAGAAAAGGGTTTCATATTTTACCTGAATTACTTTTTAAAATTCCATAATAATTTGTTTCTTCTAAAGGTAGTTAGAGCCTGAACATTGTTCAGCATAAAGAGATGAAATACTTCTAAAGTCCAGCAAAAGAGACATGTGCTGGAGTTGTAGACTAAACCAGACCTTAAGTTGCTAGAACACTCCAGGAGAACATCTATTTTAGTTTCAACCAAAGGTAATCAGCCTTATAAATGGTGATGGTTTATTATTTTCTGATTATGAATAATAGCTTGATAATAGAAATCTCCTTGAGAAAGTAAATGAACATATATTAAAGTAAAAAACCTGGAAAAACAGTGCAAATATTTGAGAAGGGAGTAATTAACCATTGTAAAATATGCAATTCCTTATTTTTCAAAGAAGAGATTATGTTTTAGAAAGTCCATTGAGATACACAAGTCATTGTACTAGGGTACAAATTATAATAGTGAGGAGTGTAGAAGATCATTTGTATGATTGTACAGGACTCAGAGGTGAATTTTCCTGGGTCTGTTTCACGTGTTTCACCTGTTTCGCGTTTCACATGTGCAGGTTTTGCCTAGGTCTTGTTCTTTATGGCTCCCGATCCATTGCCCTTACTCTAATTCTGGCTCTGCTGATAATTTCTTATGTGACTCCTGAGAACCTTCCCCAGTGCCATTTCTTACTTAAGCAGGCATAGTGCTGGAAGGATGTGATATGCCTTAATTTAATGAATATTGCCAGATTTCTTTAAATCTCATCCAGGTAGTGCTACAGTAACGTGAAGTCTTGTTGCCAGAGTATTACTGGGCACAGTTGTTTTCTTCACAGACACATCCTTGAATGTTTTAACATTATGTCTTCAGTTTATTTTTATCTTTAATAGGCTGTGTGCTTTAAAGAAGATTTCTAGTTTTTTGGAAAACAACTCCTGTATCAAAGTCATCCTCAGATGAAAGCATCCTCTCTACACCCTGTGGATTTTTTTTTCATTTCCAGCCATCCTTGCTTGGTCTTGTTTGTTTGTTTGTTTTCTCTTCTCTGATTCTTGCCTGTTTGTTTGTCTGGGTACCCTGAGCAACACCTTTTACTAGTGGAAAAATAAAAATGCTTTCTGTGGTCTCACTGCAATTGAATCAGAAGCAAAATTTACTTGACCAATCGTTTAGATTTTTAGTCCTGTTTCTTCTATTATCCTGAACATACATTGCTGTTTATCGGGGAGATCTACAGTTTCTTAATGTGTCTCTTTCATAGTTGTTATTGAAACCTTACACGGACTTAAGAAGTGGAAAAATAGTCAACTGTACATAATAGGATCTCTGTCTCTGGATTGGATGAAGAAATTCTTTATTCTTTGTATAATTGTATATTATGGATTACAATTTCCAGAGAAATCACTTTGCAGAGTTCCTTTACAGAGACAAAAGGGTCACAGAATGAAAATCCACTCTTCTTTCATTCTGTTACTAAGGATTTGTCTGTAAGAATTGCAGACACAATTTTTGCATCAACTCCTAGAATTCTGGAGGCCAGGGGGTGCTGTAGGTATATGCATTCTAATCTATGCAGGTTTAGTAGTCAACATACAGGGCTCATGAAATAGGTTTTATTTTTTATTTTCCTGCTGTTCTGAATTCTAAGTGTTTCATTTCTTAAAGAAATCATTTCAGTTGTGGAAGGTGGGTTGTGTGTGTGCATGCTCTGTTTTGGCTTTAGGCCAGACCTTGGATTTTTAGTACAATTTCTATGTATATGCATAGTCTCTGAGTGAGAGAATGGATAAATGATGCTTAGGCCTAGGAGTTCAGCCCTGGGAAATGATGAACCTTATAACACGTTTCCCGTGTTAAAGGGAGAGAATGAAATGGAAGAGAAATATTTCCCCCTTCCTTTCCTGCTTCCCTGCCCCCCAATAAAACCCACATACATAAATATGTGCATATATAATTAAAAAAATACTTTATTTTCACAGTGATAAGATTTTGAAAAAAAACTTATTTCCTTAATCAAATATTTACTATCTGAAAATAAACTTTATTACATTTAAATATTAAACAAGACTGAATTAGTTTAATTCCATATTCTCAAAAGCACTTCAATTAATAAAACACCTGTTATCCTTTTTTTCTCCTGCTCTAAGCTTTACAATGTGTAAGCAGCAAGGAAGTGTGAGTAAAGTGATAATATAGTGTACATAAGTGTTCATATAGCCTGAGTGCAAAGGAGAAATAAGTAAATTCAGAGCATATCATATGTGTTTTTGTTTGTGTGTTAGAGTCCCTGATTAATTAGACAGATGGTTTGTAGGTAGTAGTACCTAGGCCAAGTTTTTTTTCAAGACAGTGTTTTCCCAGAAGTGGTTATTTGAAATTTCCTGTTCTAATATGCTACATTATTTTACTGGCTGTTGGAAAACAATACAACTGAATTGAAAAGGTAGCCATTCAAATAATAATTTCTCTATTTCCTGTCACCAACAGTACAGGACTAAATGCAGCTATCATTTCTATCTTCAAGGTAGCACAGAAGCATGTTCTGCAGACATGTATAATGCTTGCTAACTTTGTGTGTATACACTTGTGCATGTATGTATGTATTTACACAGATGTTGTTGCAATTTTTTTTTTTCCAAAAGATCTTGACGGACTTGCATTTTTTTTTCCCCACATGCATGTGAAAATAATTTTAGATGTGCAGGGGTTGGAGTTTGACTTGGTATTTAAAAAAAAAAATAGCATAACCTTCCACGTACTAAAATCAATTTGCCTGTTTAAAAATGAATGGATTACAACTGAAAAGGCTATGGGGACAGTACATGAATGTTAACATAGCACAGAAATAAGTAAGGTAGTGTTTTCACACTATGAAGAGTTCACAATGCTGATTTGAGATATTCCCTGCTCAAGTGGAAGATGTCCCCGCCTGTGGCAGGGAGGTTAAAACAAAGTGTTCTTTAAGATCCCTTCCAACCCAAACCATTCTATGATTCTACTGTATTTTTGCCCTCCCGATGGTGGTTCTCACAGAGATACAGTGTCACCCCTTCTGTAGAGCAGACTGCACTGTCTGCTGAACTGTACTGTAGTCTAGATCAAGGAGCAGATCTAAAATACTGAGTTAAATTGTGTGAAGTGTGTGTATGTGTCTGTTTTAATCTTGGATCAGAAAACAATGGAACACACCAAAAGTTCTGGTCCTACTGAGATAGTGGATTAGTTTTGTGAAGGAGCCACCAGAAAATGGAAGGTCAAAAACCCTGTAAGTCAGAAAAGAAACATTACAGAAAGGAAAAGCATTGTCAAAATCCCACCTTGGGGGATTCAGGTCAGATAGGAAACCAAAATTCTTGCTGAAGACACTGGGGCCTCTCAGTGTGTTGGAAAGTGCCAACCATGGCATTGCAGGTTTAAATTAGGCAGTAATAAGGATATGGTAAGTGTTGCACAGTGGATTTGTAAATCTAAGAAATATATTTTCTTCACATAAGGGATTGTATTTTTTTTCTTCTTGTAACCTTTTCAAAGGAAAAACAAAGGTGTAGTACTTCTATGAGTAGAGTCTTAGATTCACAAGTGTAGCAATGCCTGGAGAAATGGTTATGTAAGGGTATCTTAGTGCTTTGAAGACATTATTCTTCCTCCTGGTTTGACCCAGCTAGAGAAGAGAGAAACTAGACAGGGCAATTTGAAATCTGTATTTGTTTTTTCAAGTGTAAGGCAAAAAAGTTTTGAAGACTTCTTTTAAAAGAGTAGTGTGTGTGTGTTGTGATTATTCTACAAATGTTCTTGCCTCCTTCTTTCCTTGTTCCATTTGTTTTGGAATGCTGTTTTCTATGAGAAGGTTGGAGTTTTTTTGTCATCTGAGTTGATACTTAATGGCAGATATCAAAACACTCCTTAGTCTGTCAGACAGTGTCTGTTGGCACAAGTTCCAACATGTTGCCTGGGAAACAATGTGTTTTCTCCATTGACATTAAGGTATTATTTCAGCTGTGAAACTGTTATTTTCAGAAATGAAAAGCAAAGTATGCATAGATATTTATTTTTGATGACTTACTGATAATGAGAATGATGTTTTAATTTTTTTAAGTGATAGGTTCACCAGATAAATACTGAAAATCAAGACAAAAAATGTGGACTAAAAAATTTGTAAGAACTTCTATTTAATTCTTCAGCTTTATTGTGTGTGCATAGTATAAGATAGAATAGTAATTACATGATTGTATGATATTTCTTAAAAACTCTTCTTCAGACATATCAATATTCAAATCTATACCTGAGGCAAAAATGGCAGTTTGAAGTTCTCACTTCCTTTGTAACTCAGAAGTGGTTTCTTATGTTAAGATTCTAAAGGTGAAGATGTTCAGATAAGATTTAAAATAATAAATAAATAAAAATCTTCTTTTCTGTGATTTCAATATTGATTTATGAGTCAGACAGCATAACTGAAAAGAATAAGCGTGTGGACATGGAACTGACCAAACAAAAGTGAAATTAAAATTAGAGTGGAGTGTATTAAAATTAGGATGATGAAATAATTTGAGTCGTCATTCTTGAGATTCCAGACCTGGTATTTTTAACATCTGTGAAGTTGTAAATATTTTAATTATATACTGTCAAAGGCAGTATCTGTTATTTGAAAAGGAAAATTTTAAGTGGTTAACTACAGCCTAACTTCAATTACATGCTAAGCTTTGGACCATATTTTGAAGGAAAAAGTGATTAAAACCCGGTTGACAAAGAGAAAATGAATTAAAATTAAACACTTATCTACCAAAAATTGATTGTGTGACAGTAATCTAATTATTTTATGACAACAGATTTTCCAGGCGAAGAAAACCCAATTGTTTTAATCAGCCTTATTTGAAGTATTTGGGGGGAAATCACAGGAAAAAGTATTAATTAAATTTGAAAAGATTAAACTTCCCAAAGCATAATGTCTGCAGTAACTAAACTGTACAGTTCACTGAACTGTAAAACTGAAAACTGAACTTTAATGATATAAACTGAAAGTCTGTGTACTTAGCAAGAAATATTGTCAATTGTCCCTGTAAACTGAGTTCTCCCTGCCTGAAAGCAACTAAAGTATTCTTCATCTTGGGTATACTTCAGTATGTTTAGATGTATGTAGGCACACATCAATGTATTAGTTGTTAATCAGATGGTTATGAACTGATACTATTAGTGCATCTGAGCAAGATGCTCTGGTGTTTCAGTGGAATAAAAAGTAATAAAAACACTGCAGTTGATCCAGCAAAGGGCCACGAAGAAGCTTAAGGAACTGTAGTATCTAAGGTGCAGAAGGAACTGTGTTTGTTGAGGCAGGAGAAGATAAGTCTCAGATGAATCTTACCAATATGTATAATTACCCAATGGGAGAGAGTAAAGATGTAACCAGACTCTTCTTAGTGGTGCCCAGTGACAGGACAAGCGGTAATGAGCACAAACTGAAATGCAGGAAGTTCTACATATAGATAGGAAAAAAAAAATTTTTACTGTGAGGGTGATCAGACACTGGAACAGGCTGCCCAGAGAGGTTGTGGAGTCTCCACCTGTAGAGACATTCATACAGTCATAGAATCATAGCTATGTCTGGGTTAGAAGGGACCTCTAGAGGTCATCTAGTCCAGTGCCCATGCTGAGGCCAGGGCCATCTTCAACTAGGGTAGGTTGCTTAGAACACTGTCAAGCCCCACCTTGAATGTCTCCAGGGATGGGGCCTCAACCACCTCCCTGGGCAACCTGTTCCAGTGTTCGACCACCACCATGGTAAAGAACTTCCTTACATCTAATCTAAATCCACGCTTTTCTAATTTAAAACCATTACCCCTTGTCCTTTCCCTACAGGCCTTTGTAAACAGGCCCTCTCCAGTCTTTCTATAAGCTCCCTTCAGGTACTGGAAGGTGGCTATGAGGTCTCCCCAGAGCCTTCTCTTCTCCAGGCTGAACAATCCCAACTTCCTCAGCCTGTCCTCATAGAGGAGGTGTTGGATGATCCGCCCTCTGATCATCTTTGTGGCCCTCCTCTGGACCTGCTCCATCAGGTCCACATCCTTCCTGTGCTGAGGGCTCCAGAGCTGGATGCAGTATTCCAGGTGAGGTCTGACCAGAGCAGAGTAGAGCGGCAGAGTCCCCTCTGTCAGTCTGCTGACGCCCCCAAGTCCTTTTCTGCAGGGCTGCTCTCCATCGCCTCTTCCCCAAGCTTGTATTGATAGGGGGGATTGTTCTGGCTCAGGTGCAGGACCCTGCACTTGCTCTTGTTGAACGTCATGAGGTTCACCTGGGCCCACCTCTCCAGCCTGTCCAGGTCCCTTTGGATGACATCCCATCCCTCTGGTGTATTGACAGCACCACTCAGCTTGGTGGCATCTGCAAACTTGCTGATGGTGCACTCAATCTCTCTGTCTATATAATTGATAAAAATGTTAAACAATACAGGTCCCAGTACAGACCCTTGAGGACACTATTTGTCACTGATCTCCATTTGGATATTGAGCCATTGCTCACTACCCTCTGATTCCATCCATCCAGCCAATTTCTTATCCACTGAACAGTCCACCCATCAAATCCGTATCTCTCCAACTTGTCAAGTAAGATGTTGTGGGGAACCGTGTCAAAGGCCTTGCAGAAGTCCAGATAGATCACATCCATAGGTCATCCCTTGATTCAAGATCTGACTGGACATTGTCACAAGCAACATGCTCTGGCTGACCATGCTTGAGCATCAGGGTTGGATTAAGCAACCTCTAGAGGTTCCTTCTTACCTGAGTGATTAAATCCTGTGATATAGGGAAATATCTAGGCAATAGCATATGGTTCTGTATTATATTTTACATAACCCTAGGTAACCTTGTTTAGGTCACATATGTGCTAGAATATTGCTAGTGCAGGATCCAAAAATGAATGAACTGTAATTTGAAAGGAAGAGTTCTAGAAGAAGTATGAGGGCTATGACAGATCTTTGGGCCAAGGACTGTAATCTTCAGGTAAGAGATAGTGCTATTTAAGCTAAAAGACAGTGCTAGAATAACTGAGATGAAAATTGATATGAAAGTAGATGATGTTCTTAAGACATGTGGAATGAGATTTGAGAATAATTTTTGTCTTAGACTGAGAGATTTTAGCTGATAAGAAATACCTAATTTGGTCAAATTGAAGTAGAATTTCACAGAGAAGCTGAAGAGCCTCCTGGCATACAGGTCAGATTCCACTATGTCTTTGATCTCTGCTTTAAAGCGTGGAAGTGCGTGAGATGGTCAATAAGATGACAATGAATTTTATAATGCAGGCAAAATGATGCACTTTCCTTAGCATTGTCCTTGAGAACATTGCAGATCACCCATGGAAAAAAATTGCCTGTGTACAGCACAGCAATTCAATGCAATAAATTTCAGACAAAACTGTTCTAAGAAGATGAAAATATGAAAGAGCTGTTGTACAGCCTTAATTACTGGCAGTATCACTAGCCTTCCTATAATGGAGTCCTATAATATTTCCTAAATCAAATAACAATGTTTTGTTAGATCCGGATGCATAAATGCATGAAGTGGTAAGAATTACAGTAGGCAGCAGGATAGGAGTATTTCATGTGTATCACTGATGTTCAGAGCACTTAAGGAAAATAATCAGGTTTATTAGAAGGACTCTTGATTATCTAATCACTTGTGCTTTACAGGATTTGCAGAAACAGATACAGATTTAGAATGGTTCTCTGCACATGATAATATTTTCATGTTAATATTCCAATACAATGTGCTGAATCTAGATCCATTCTAGTGCACTCTAATCAAATGCTGCTGAAAAGAAAAAGGCACTTCTATACTCTTTCCCCTTTCTCATTTTGTATTGAGACTTGTGCAGCATCTGGACAGACCTTGGCTATTTGCACATTATTAACATCACAGTCTAATTAAGGTACACAGCAGTAATTGGAGGCCCATGGGATAAGACCTATTGAACAGGCGAAAGAAGTGTTGCAGCACCTCTTCCTACAGGTGAGCTGGAACCCTGGCTTCAAGGCACTGTGAGGAGGTTAATTCTGAAAAAAGTCAAATATATGATGAGAATGTGCTTCCCCTTCCCTTAGCCCAACTCTGTTGCTAACAGAGAGAAAGGTAAGAATCATGCAAGAAGGAAAAGTAAATGCATATGCATCCTCTAATACCCTCCCTGCCTTCAGATAGTTTAGAGCTTTCCTAAACCAGATGGAGCTCTTGAGTATTTAGTGAACTTTGGTGTATTGATCTTCTAAATTTACTCTGCATTGTCCCTTTGAATCCAAGTGAACATATAGCATCTGGAAAATGCTCTAGCAACAAGCTCTCTGTCATACAAAGAATTACCTCTGCTTGTTTTGAACATGGCTCCTAGTGGTTTTACTCGATGCCTGTGGTTCTTGTACTGGTAAACAGTCAAAGCCCACCCATTTTATCCATGTCATTTGGGATGTGATTGACCCTTGTCATACTTTCTCTAAGTTACCTGTTTTTCAGAGTGCAATTCCAGATTACCTTATCCTTCATCCTTCATTCAGAGGGAACATTCTGCCTATATTCCAGACCTTTGGTCATACTTGGCTATCTTGAACCATTTGTGCCTTTCCATATCCTGCTTAGGAGAAAGAGACCAAAATGGAAACTGGTATTCCACGTATACACAAACCATAGATTTAAACATAGGTTTATAGCAGAGTTCTTTTTTCTGTTCTCTGTCCCTTTCCTAAAAATTCCTAACATATGATTTACCTTTTTTGACCTAAACTGAATACGGGCTTGATGTTTTCATGGAACATCCATCATAACTCATGGTAATAGTCAGTTCAGTGCCCTCACAAAGCAAGTTCAGGTTTCCTTTAAAAACTCTTCAGTAACTTCTACATCTGCAAAAGGATTTATATTTTTTCTCTGACTGCTGCTTTTGTGCCATGATCTTCAACCGGCCCTACAGACACTTTGGCAGTCTTATGCTCCTGATGTATTTCAAGAAAATTGTATCAGCTTTCTTGTAGGCCCAGAAAAGACAGAAAGATGGATATATTTTTAGCTCTGTTTTCACCACTGTATCCTACTCATGCAATTAACTCATGTAAGGTGTGGAGTCCTGGTTTAATGGTAATCTGTAGGATTTGTGGAGTAATGGGGAGGAATCCATATGGGTTCATCTTAGAACCTTTGGGATAATGGAAAGTTTGCTGTGTGCTGCTGTGTGCCCTGAGGAGTTATCCCCTGGGAGTGTCTGTGGTCTGTCATTTTTTCTCAATCTAACCTCTCTGCTTTCATTTAAGTAACGCAGTTATTCCTATTTTGCCAAGAGAAAGTATTAACTTTTCTACTAACTCTTACCTTTTGCTCACTTCCACCTTATTTTTTTTTTTTATTTTGGGTAAGGAACATACTGCTGAATGCTTGGGAAAATAGGAATGTGGAAGACAGACAGGAAGAAAAATTTAGCACCAAGACTAGGTGAGAGAGAAGCAAAATATGGCTTGGGTTAGCATGGACATTTTAAAAGATGTCCAGACTTCATCATAGTGACTATAACATAAAAACGTGTTTAGATAAGTCCAAAAGAACAATTAGGTATGGATTTTGTGGAAGCTTTTATGGGCTAGATTGGTCCTTTTTTCTTATGAAGTGTTTGTGCTTCTGCCCCATGGTATGTTCATGCCTGAACAGACCCCAGTTTGGATCTGTGTCTGTCCTATTAGCTGTATAAAGTGAACTATTATGATGAGTTGCCATTTTGCTTGTGTGCGCTCAAGGGCTCATATAGCTGTGTATTGTTATGCCCCTGATTTCACTTCTCTTAACTTAGCACTTGCCCTTGTTTAATTTTTCATAGTGTTCAGCACTGTTTGCAAACATGAAGCAGTTATGTCTTCTGTCCTCTTGAATGTGAGAATGTCATTATGACCGTGGGTCACTTTGGGCTGCCTGTCACCTGTAGCTGTGGAAATGATTTACTGTAATCAAGGCTGGGTTTAGCTGGGCCCTCAGAAATCAAGTCTGTGTTGAGAGAGACTTCCGTGGCATTGCTTCTGCCCTTTATGTTTGTCTGCTACTTTTGCAAAACTTTTTAGATCTTGGTGCTAATCACTTAGAATTAGTTTCCAGCTTCTAAAGGTTTCCAGAAGAATTTCCAGAAGAGTTTCTTTGCTCTTGCTTGAGAGAAGATTCTAAGAAATTACTTAGGACCTTGCGCAAATGTATCTTATTTCTGCAAAATAAGAAGCTAGAGGGAAGACTTCTCAGGAGAACAGTGGTTGCAAGGGTATATCTGCAAGAGTGATTTCTGTGGATGATGCAGAGACTTCCGGGCATGTTTTCCTCTAGTCTGAGATTTCTCTGGTTTTGATACACTAGGTACATCAGATAGACTTGCTAATTCTTGCCCATATACTTGTTTTTTTTTAAAAATGGTGTTCTGCTATGTTTTCATTAAAGGATGTAGAGCATTTCTAAGCTGATAATTCTTGCCCGTATGCTTGGCTTTTTAAAAAAAGCTATTTTCCTATGTGTTTTCATCAGTGGATATAGAACATTTCTCAACTACTTTTCTCACAAATGTAAGATGCAGTCTGCTTAATACGCTGCTGTCCTATAATCCATGAGATCAAAGACATTTAATTTTGCCTCTGAAACAGAAGTAGTATATTAGGCTAAACAGATTGATTCAAATGAACTTCAAGAACAAAAGAATGGCTACACTGGATCAGATCAAATGTTTATGTAGCACCATATTCTGTCTCCAGCAGTGGTAAGAATGGATGCATATTTAAGGATATAGGAACAGAATAAATTCATGATAGTATTTCCCCAAGAATACTCCTCCAGTATGCAGCAGTTTGCAGCTCAGAGGCTTCCTGAGTTAGTGTCAGAATCTTTCTTTTCCAATGTATTGCTAGCAGTGAGAATAAGGGTAGCCTGGAAGACAAATAGGGTAATGAAAAACTGGATGCCAAGTCTTAGTGACTGTCAAGGAAGGTAGAAAATGGCAGAACTGCCTAATTTTGAAATGAGGGAAAAGATATCACTACACTCTGCTGTGCAAAACATGGCTGCAAGAGAAACAAGTTGTGCTGCCAGACTAGATCTCTTTCTGTGTAAGCTTCATAAAACCACTCTTAAAACAATTTGAATTGCTAGAGCTTTGCCAATAAGAAGAATGATACTGTTGTGGAATGTATTCACTTAATGAACACCACTTGTGAACTGTGTGAATGAAGGTGGCATCTCATTTCAGAGGACAGAAGTTCCAGGGTCTTCTGTGGCAATTTCTACCCGAGAGACTTTATTTTAGAGGCCAATTAGGCTAGTTCACTTGTGCCACCTATCTTTCTCTTAAGAGCCATAGATGGCTACCCTATTTCCCTCTAACCTGTAAGGTCAACATTTCTCCTAACAATTGTTATTACTACTGTGCTTCAGAATTCAGACATTATTTCCATTTAAGAGGTAGTTTTAAATGGTATATACTGGTAAAAAACACTCCTTCAAGTGATATATACATGATGTCAATTCAATATTCTTAATGGGCAGAAGCATCTGCCAAAACCCAATGACAGTGTTGAATGAGAACAAAAGCATAGGCTTCAGTGAATTTCAGACCAGCATGATAAAACTTTTGGGTTGCATTGCTTACTCAGCAGCTCCAAATCTGTACAAATTCTTACTCTTCATTTCTTCTTTTCACCTCACACTGCTGGTCCATATCCAAATATGTTGGCTGACCAATCTCCCTTATGAAGTCTACATTTTTATGCTTGTTAATATTTGCTTTTTCTTTTGGAAGCACTTGGGAAAGGGTATATTGTTTAATTCACTAATTTTTTTTTACTTCAAATTTCCTGTTGTTTCTCACCAATATTCTTAGAGGTTGAAATTTAATTGTACTCTATGTAGGAGGTTCCTTTTACAAACCGGACTTACTGTTAATAAATAGTTATTGAACACTTAGCCCCTCCCTGCCCGGTCCAAAGGAAGTTTAACATCCATTATCATTAGAAATGTAGCTAGCAGAGCCGTAGAAAATAGAATTTGATAGCTAAATCCTGAAATGATTTCTCAAATTTTGTAACATTTTCTGTCCTTCTACTAATTTTAAAATACATCCTTAAGACGTTCACATTTCATGCAATACACTGGGATAACAATATCCTAAAACTAAATATTCCAAGTCAGCTTTTCTATTGGTGAAATCAAAGGCAAGCACAAGTAATTTACATCTAGCTATTCCTAATTTGGACAGCTGCCCATTTTCCTATATGAAATAGCATAGCTTATTGCTTTTTTTTTTTTTTTACTGCATAACCCTGCTCTTCCAGGACATACCACTTCTGCTTCATTGCTTTCCTACAGTGGATCACTCAGAGAACATTCTGTGTTGTATTTTTTGCAAACTTGTCTACACTAGGAAATCTAACTGAAATAGTTGTTGTCATCTTCAGCCATTTCATTAAAGCTTTTTAATGGGTGACCCTCCCCAGTTAATTTTTCCCACCCTAGTAAAATGACTTTATTCTGATTCATTTTAAATTACATGGGATTTTATTTTAGAACAACTATTCCACAGTTATTCTAAGTGGATAATTAAATGTGTCTGAGTTTTGTTGTGGGTTTTTAATTATTTTTTTTTGGTGGGGGGGTGGAGGTTGGGGGGGGATTGTTTGTTTGTTTATTCCCCCCTCCAAATTTGTATTTCAAATGGTAGTGATTATGATGTTTTTTTCAGTGAGCCAGCTTTTCTCTGCTGCTATACAAATTCTTCTCAGGTTTTTCTAGCAAATTTTCTTTTTCTAATTCAGATGGACTACTTCTATAACCAACCTCACCAGTTTTCACTTTCAAGGTCTTAGAAAGTTTTAATTTAAGTTTGAAGTGAACTGCTGCTGTCTTCAATAGGATCAGAATCTTTAAGCAATGTGCTATTTCACTTGTGCTTTCTCTTGTGAACATTGACTTTTACTGTTAGGCATAATGCTCTGTCATAAATGTTGATTGCAAGGCCATTGTAGCAGTGATACAGTACTTGGTCTGCTGAAAGCATTAATTCTGGGCAAATTTTTGAGAGTTTCAATTAACTCTTTCCTAGTTATTGAGGTATCATTGTGACGATAATACTTTAGTATAGTCTTGAAAATAAAAACTTGCAAACTGTTCAGAGATTTAGAGAGTTGAGCCAACAAAGAAGTATGATAATCAATTTGCCTATCTACCCTGACTCATAATCAAGTAGATGTAAACATATTTGTAGAGAAGTTTGTTCAACCCGATTGCAAATTCTGTTTTTATCCCTTTTTATGTAGTCTTGAATTAGCATGCCAGAAACTTCTGTCATCTAGATGCTTTGGAGTAACAGCAGTATTTCTCAATGTAAATTTGTTTATTTGTACTGGACTGTACAATAATACATCTGCTCCAATGTAAATGAGCTCTTAGGTTGTTCTCATATTCTCTTTTTGGGCCACACCAATGAAGTAACTCAAAGTCATCCCTCTTTAGAGTGTCTGATTGCACCCATACCACATAGTGATAGGACTTATGTCACCCTTGCGGCACTGAGACACAATTCTTAATATATTTTATGTCCTGGATAATGAGAGGGTTGTACTAGGGTACCTAAGTGATAGGACATTTTTGTGCCTGGTTGCAGGTGAAGAAGATGCAAGTCCTTCTAGGCTCAGGGGAAAAGAGCTGCTCTGGAAGTGTGAAACTAAACTGAGTATGTATACATACTGCCTATCTACAGGGAACCCTACAACAAATAGGGCTGTCAGCTGTGCTTGTGGTTCCTGGGACACAGTAGAATTTGCAATACTTGCCCTGAGCTGGCTGGATCACTCCAGCAGTGATCCCAGGAATGGAAGTAGAAGTACAACACTGCAGCCAGTCAGGGAAGCAGCGCTTTGAATGTGAATCACAGAATGAGCCTAGCAAATGTATTTGCACATTTATTATAATCTTATTCTGTGTCTCGGGAAACAATGGTTCTGGAAAGAGTATTGAGGGAGCCAACTGTGATCTTCCTGTGCAATATTGTGACAGAAAGCTAATTTAATACTCCAATGCTGAAACAGAGAAACGTTATGTCTGAGAAGAATGCTTGAATATCAGCAGAGAAAATACTGTTTCATCTATGATTTTAGAAGAATGTTGAAAAGCTGAAAAGCAGAGACAAAAATCACTTGAAATCTGGAAAGTCTAAGAGAGTGCAGGATCTCTGTTTCATCAAACTTTCAAACCTTGATAAGAGCTTTTAAGAAATTTCATGGGAAATTTCACAGAAGCTTATGCACATGCTTCAAGATGTTGCTGAACTGTGTTCTGTCATTAAACAGTAGCAATATATCTTTTTGTCTGCACCACTTATTGTATTAATCACATACCCATCTTTACAGGACATTATTTACGCTTATGGACATGAATGTTCCAACCGGTCTCCCAGAAGGGTAGAAGAGGAAAAGAGAACTGAGGGAGTTTAAACAGTATAGCAAGATTTTAATTAGCACCTTTGAGTAACCGCAATGCTACTAAATTGTAGTGAACTGGAAACAGATTTCATCTTGCAATATGTATATTTTGATGATGAAGTGGTATGGTTCTGTTTACATTTTTTTTCTAAAGAATTCTTTTTCCCCAAAGGACTACTGGTGCTGGTATCCTTAGATGCATTAGGGAAGTTGTGTCCAACATATCTGATGTTGAATCACTCCAGCTAAGAAAATGTGATAACATTGCAATGTTTGCAGAGCTATTGAACTGCACAGTGGCTTTTATTATGGCTGAACACTGTGGCAATGGACTGATGTCAGTGATTTGCAGATTTTTAGAAATTTTTTGCTTATATTGAGAAAAGCTGATCAAGATAATAATTTAAAATTGTATCTGGAATATAGGCAAAAGATATTTTATGACAATTGCCAAGCAATAAAGTGCTATTTTTTTCTCACAATTACCTTTTTATTTCCCTGTGTTTTTGTTTTGTTTTGTTTTTTTTTTTTTTTTCCCCAATTGTGAGTTCAGAATAATGAATATTGTATACGGTAGCTTTCCTGGGGCTCTTTCAATGTACTAGGAGGATTCCTGTATGGAAAATGACTGCTGTTGCTAAGTAGCCACAAAGAATAAAATCACACAACTGGAAAATATGTCTTAGGGGAAAATATTATTTATTTATTTATTTATTAAACCACTTACAGTGGCTCTCAGACTATTTAGACTAATCTTAACACTTCTCAGTGCAGTTTTGTATGATTCAGCTGCAGATCCTTCAGTGAAATGCTGAGACAGATGGATTATAGTACAGTGGTATCTTCCTATACTATCATCTGTGTTTAACAGGAAGCATTTCCATTGATATTTGCCACCTTTGAGCAGCAAGATAAGGTTGCACAGTAAGCTTGCAGGGATATCAATTGAACAGTTTTTTGTTTTCAAAAGTTGCTTTATATCATATCAAGATTTCTTAGTTTTGTTAGAATTTTGGATCCTGCAAAATTAAATTGTATGTAGTAGTTGCCTTTGAGTCATATACTTTATTGATGGATGATATTCATTGATGAAACACACATAGATAAAGAAACTAGAAACTAGATCTCTTTTCCAGGTTTCAGGTTACTCTATTACTAGATTGGTATGTGTTGGACAAACCCTGCAGCTTCCCTGTGTTGTATAAGGAAAAGATATTCCTGATACTTGATGTTTATAAACAGCTCTGAGAACACTGTTTAGTGCTAGTGTATAAATTGTTCAGTGAGGTAGGGTGGGGTATTATGCACATACAGGATGTATATGAGAATGGGACATAGGGAAAAATTTTTGACATGTCAGGTACAAAAAAATCACAGATTAATGTTTTTTATGAATTACTGCAGCCTACATTAGTGAGTTTAAGTAGACAAACTAGCAGCAAGCTAGCCATTGTTTTTTCCCAGTATTATAGCACCTGGTAGTGCTACTCTTATGATATATCTACCAAGGTCTGAAATTACATGTGCAAATATAAAACTAAGATAAACTCTGAGTCATGTGGCAGATTTACATGAGAATTCCTTTGTTTTTACCACTTTCCAAAGTATTAAACTTAGCCTGGTAGTTTGGGCATAAAAATAACAGTTTAGTTGAAAATTTAGCAAGAAGATAATCATTAGTGGTGATAAATATTCTGGTGAAAAATAATTTGGTTTTCAATTGGAAAATGATAATCCATGTAAATATAATCCCTTAACCCTTCTGCTCAGAAAATATGAGAATACATTGTAATTGTCTTCCTATGTTTTGAATGGAAGAATTGTGTTTGTTAGTATCACGGTCACTTAGGACCATAATGACAATGTGGAAGCTCTTTGTTTCTTTAATCTCAGATATATGTTCAAGGAAGGGTGAGCCCAAAGAGGATTATGAGAAGTATAAATCCTGTTTTGTATCTAATTATGATTAAGTGATCTAATGAGTATTTTTCTAGATTCTGTCTCTTTCACAGGCAGAAAGTTTGCCTTAATGCTCGCAAAGGATGACTGTGTACCCTGTCACAAGTAGGTTTCTGAGTCTGCTTTTCTCCCTTCATGCTATGGACTCTCTGTTGCTTGTTTAATTTGTATGGAGCCATTTGAGCTTAAATAGACCCCTAGAGAAATTTTTAGTTTTCTTGTATTTTTGAGGTTGTATATTATAATTTTCATCTAAAACTTATTTTTGAGTTCAATATGAATGTAGACATTGAATATAGAACAAATATTTCTGGAAGCAGGACTAAAATGCAAGATTGAATTTTCCCCAGTGAATTTTCTAAACAACAAGCTACAGTCTTCCTTCTACTCATACTTTCATCACTTAAAGCAAATAACTTTAACACAGCAATACACTAAAAGAAAGCTTAACTAGACCTGCTCAGAGCACTGCTTCCAAATTGTCTGTGGAGAATTGTAATGCTCTTCTCCCTCTTTTCATATCCCAGCCTGCCTTAGTCATGAAAGTGGGCACCCAGCTGCTAAGGGAAGACAGCTTCAGAGCTATATGAAAGGAGGAAAACAATAATATCCAGGACTTTCAGATAAAGCAGGGAGATGCTTAATGACTTCAGGTTCCTCCAGGGATCTTCAGAGTTGGTTTGATGGGTCTTTTTGGATCTCAATTTTGGATTTAGTGAAGTGAACGGATAGAGTCTGAGTGCTAAGTAGTTTTTCCAAAAAGAGAATGACTCCTAGACCATGCAGTGAAGCTTCAAGAAACCAGGTTCAGAACAAGCAAAAGGGATAATTTCACACATATTAGGGATTTGTGAGATTCCCTGACAAAGTTTGTTATGGATGCAAACAGTTGGTAGAGGTTGAAGGGAGAATGAAAACAACTTGGAAGTTAGTTCCATTGAGGACTATTGAGTAGATAACTGGATTAGGCTCAGCAAATCCTGTGAGCAAAAGATAGAATCTAGGATAAAATATAGGAGAAATATCACATGTACTTGTCCTCTTTTTTTCTCTTCACTAAGCATCCAATTGTAGCCACTGCTACAGAAGACAAGTTCATAGGGCTACAGGGATCCTGGGTCTGAACCAATATGGCTATTAGGTATTTCAAATCTCCTTCAGTCTACTTCCAGTCACCTTAGTCTGTTCTGTTTCTAGCTAGTTGTGCTCTTGTAAATAGTTCTGCAGACCCATTTATATAACATTATTAAGTAAAGGTTTCAAATTTAAGTATCAGTTTTCAACTAGTCAGTGGTTTACTTTTCCACAAAGTGTGACAGAGTGATTAAATATTCTTGCAGTTTGATTTCAATATCATATCTTTCAGTCAGTTGCAGACAATCAGTACGTCTCCGAAGAAAACACGAATCCATGTGAATAGTTCAATGCAAAACATTGACAGTAGCCTGAAAAAGGAAAATTAATGTTTTTATTCTGCCTTTGATTCATTAAATGAGAAGACCACAGAAGAGAAATCTATGACAAAATTCAATTTCAACATTATCAAAATTTGATATTTTTAAAAGTAAAATGTGTTAATAATACAAGAAGAAAAAAAATTCAATTTGGAAAGCTAATAATGGGTATATCTGTTTCAGAAACCAAAGCATTTTTGAAAATACTCCAGTGTTACTATATATATATATTTTTTTTTTTTTTAAGGTGGATAGGTAATATGATAAATTCATGTTTATAATAGTTGTCTTCAATTTACATGGGGTAGAGGTTAAGTACCAATAACGTATATGAAATTTATTTACAGTTTCATATAGGAAGTGGTAGTAAAGCATGGAGTAGAAGAAAGACTTTAATGCCAAATGAAAACACAATCTGCCTTTATGTTGGTTTCTGAACACAGTAGGCCATACTTCACCTGAAATTACAAACATGAAAGTACACATAATGAAAGTTAAAGGAAAGTCTTTTATGCTGGTAGAGAGATTCTATAATAAATAACACTTTTGCCTCTTTTTATGGGTAAACTGCACTGGCAAATTATTCTGACATCTTTTGCTGTTTTATAAGTATAAAAAGGGCACATATATAAAGTTTGTAGCTTTTGTCCCTCCAAAACAAACCACTCAGAGATATACATACATATGTTTGTATAGATATGGGCCATTGTGCTACTACTGATAGACACATATATCCATATACTATATACATGTGTATATGTATCAAGAGAAGCACAATGGGCCATGAGATGTAACTGCCCATTGCTCACACATAGCAGCTCCAGAGATCATAGGTCTCCTCTTTCTACTATGTATAACTGACTGTTAACTGTATTATATTTTTTCATGGGTCTGAAGGAAATTCTGTAGTCCCAAAATAAGGACTACTAACTTGACCTGTTATTACACCCAGGGAGGGATAAAACTTTGAAGTTTTTGCAAGAATATTTGGAAGTCATCAAACCAAAGATATTACAGAGTGGCTTAAGTATTACTCTAAGCAACATCTCCTCACTTACTTCTTCAGACTTTTAATTTGTACAAGACACTGATGTAACAAAACAAAAAAAATTGTACATTCAGAAGTCTATCTTTGGTGTTATAATCTGAATTTTGAAGAAATTAAATGTTTTGTTTGCAAACATTTATTCAAGGAAATATAAGACGACTGAACTTTCTAACATATTCAAAGCGGTTTAGATGTGTTAGATGTATGGAAGTTTTATGATGTTTTGTGGCTCTTTGTTCATGTCTAAAAATTCTGATTACAAAATTCTGGAAAGCAAATGAGATGATACAATAACGGGCATTAGGTATGTGCATCTTTCTGCTCATTTGAAGAGACAATAACTTTGGTAGTGTTTTCAAGCCTTCAGCTTCTGGGGGATGGTCAGGCCTCAGTTTTGATCAAAATCAATGTTATTTCCATTTCTGTCTTGAATCATAGAATCATAGAATGGTAGGGGTTGGAAGGGACCTCTGGAGATCATCAGGTCCAACTCCCCTGACAGTGCAGAAACACCTAGGGCAGGCCACACAGAAACAGATCCAGGTGGGTCTTGAAAGTCTGTAGAGAAGGAGACTCCATGACCTCTCTGGACAGCCTGTTCCAGTGCTCTGTCACTCTCACAGTGAAGAAGTTTTTCCTCATGTTGAGGTGGAACTTCCTGTTTTTCACCTTGCTACCATTACCTCTTGTCCTGTCACAGGGAACCACTGCAAAGAGACTGTCCCTGTCTGCTTGACACCCACTCTTCAGATATTTGTAAGCATTAATAAGATACCTTCTCAGTCTTCTATTTTCTAGGCTAAACAGCCCCAGGTCTCTCAGCCTTTCCTTGTAAGAGAGATGTTCCAGCCCCTTAATCATCTTTGTAGCAATCCCTCTTGAACTGGGGAGACCAGAACTGAACACAATACTCCACATGTGGTCTCACTAGTGCAGAGTAGAGGGGGAGGAGAACCTCCCTCGACCTGCTGGCCACACTCTTCTTTATGCACCCTAGGATACCATTGGCCTTCTTGGCCACAGGGCACATTGCTGTTCCGTTGATAACTTATTGTTCACCAGGATGCCAAGGTTCCTCTCCATGGGGCTGCTTTTCAGATGGTCTACCCCTAACCTGTACTGGTACATGGTGGTGTTCCTCCCCAGGTGTAGGAGTCTACACTTGCCCTTGTTGAACTTCATTAGGTTTTCCTTTGACCAGCTCTTCATTCTGTCCAGATCTTGCTGGATCACAGCACAGCCTTCCAGTGTATCGGGCACTCCTCCCAGTTTAGTATCATCAGCAAACTTACTGAGGATACACTCCATCCCTTCACCCAGGGCACTGTTGAAGGTGTTGAATAAGAGTAGACCCAGTACTGACCCCTGGGGAACACCACTACTTACAGGTCAACGGCTGGACTCTGCACCACTGATCACAACCCTTTGATCTCTGTTGTTCGTCCAGTTCTCAACCCATCTCACTGTCCGCTCTTCTAACACACACTTCCTGAGCTTTCCCAAGAGGATGTTATGGGACTACCAAAAGCCTTGTTGAAGTCAAGGTAGACAACATCCATTGCTCAACCTGCATCTACCTGTCCAGTCACATGATTGTAGAAGGCTATCAGAATAGTCAGACATGACTTCCCTTTAGTGAATCCATGTTGGCTACTGTTGATAGCCTTCTTTTCTTCAATGTGCTGAGATATGAACTCCAGAATGAGATGCTCCATTACCTTTCTGGGGATGGAAGTAAGGCTGACTGGTCTGTAATTAGCAAGGTCTTCCTTCTTGACTTTTTTGAAGATTGGAGTGACATTGGCTTTCCTCCAGTCCTCACACACCTCACCCGTTCTCCATGATCTTTCAAAAATGATGGAGAGTGGTAGAGCAACAACATCAGCCAGCCCCCTCAGCACTCATGGGTTCAGCCCATCAGGGCACATGAATTTATGTGTGTTCTGTTTATGCAATTGATTTCATCCTTTTTTGAAGGCTGTATCCTCTTCTGGAGGCTGCTTTATGTGATGCTACATGTGCTTCCATCTGTTTCAGAAGAGATTATAATGCTTAAAGATTTGCACTGGGATTGTTCATGCCGATCTCTTCTGATTGCTTTTTTCCAAGTTATGTTTTTAAGCAATGTGAGCCTATGAACCTTTACCTGAGAAAATATTTCACACTTCAAGTTGGTTGTGTGGTAGTTTAAATCAAGAAGGTTGTGTCAATGGACCTGCTTTGGCTTAGGAGAAAGGAAGCTGCTGACATGAAAATATTAAGTAGCTTATCTAAAATATGAAGTGGCTCACCTGCTTGTGACTCATGCCGTCATACCTGTCCTGTGTAGGCTGGATGTACTGACTTGGAAATGCTATTACAAGATCAGCATGTTTAGGGGTATGTAGAATGGCTATAAAAAAATAGCATGTTAGAAGGCTTTGCCTATTTTCAGGATTTATGCAGAGTGCTGAGCTTCAGGCCCTGTTTTATTTATTGCAATGTTTGTAGTCATAGGGTTTTTTTAAGCACACAACTCCATGTTGATTTTTTTTTAACATAGCTAGAAATAAATAAAATCCTATATGATCAGGTAATTTTTGCCTCTAAATCTTTTCTTGAAATATGATGGGTTTTGATAGAAAACCTGTTTTATTATTGCCAAATATGATTTTAAAGTCACTGTATCTATTAGAGGAAGATAGCATGAAGTGCAAATGGATACATTTTGTCACTGCTCTTTAAAGTCAACAAGTTTCTCCAGTATGTGCTTAAAATGGTAAGGTTATTTTGTTTTCCTTCATCCATGTGAGCAAAAGAAGTCAAACATTCTTGGATAGAGGTGTTATAGCATATCCCCAGCCACTGCTGACAATGTATGGAAGATTAAACTGAATGAGAGTTTATTCCTTCAAAGCAAAAAACCTGAACACCTGAAAAAAATAAAATCATTCAACTTTGCTGAAATTCGGATATTACTGTTATAACATCTTTTATGGTGATTTTTGCTTATATTTGTACAAGGAAGCGATCAGTCAGACATTCTTGTCACAAAATCAATGGCTAATTCTGTCAGTGAGGTCCTATAACAGGATTTGCTCCCATATTTCCTCAGAATCAGCTTTTCAAAGCAGAAATAGGGTAAAATAATACTACCCAGCAGCAGATTTTTTTTCTTTTAATAAGAAAGACCATGTTATTTTAATATAGCATTGTTGAAAATGTATTTGTGAATCATCCTATTATTTTTACAAGGTTTGTTTATTTATTGATTTAAGTGGGGACACAGTCATGCTCATCATGCAAATTTGTCAGTTACTTCTTAAGTTTCAAGTCCATTCAGTTTTATCAAGTCAATTTTATGCACTTTGGATACATCAGATAAAATAAGTAGCCATCTGCATTCAGCATGCGTTTCTGTTTTATTAGTTTTGTCTGACAAAAGAATAGGGTTTTTTGTTTGTTTGTTTGTTTTGTTTGTTTTTGGTTTTTTGTTTTGGTTTTGGTTTCGGTTTGTTTTGGTGTAAAAGTATGTTTTATCTTATTTGATCATGAATGAAGAGGAAGCTAAAAGTACTGCATGGGGAAGAGTGGGTTAAACTGCCTGGTAAAATAAGGTGTGTTGAATTCATAACAACATAACAAACAAGAATTTACACTGGTAAAATTATATGATGAAAATTTTTTGAGAATGATCCCACACAGTGAAGTTAGAGATATCTTTACTTGTCATCAGTGTTCAACATATATTGTGGGCAGATAAGTGACCATTCTTGTTTATTGCCCAAAATACAACCTGAGTTGTATTTTGCAGTCTGAGCACACATAGCATCTACGCCTGGCTTGAAACTACTGTAATAATGTTAAGCATAGTCAAATTACATATTATGAATGAATTTGACTCATGTATTTTTTTTTCTAAAACTACTGAAACTGATTCATAGTCTAAGCTCAAGAAAAAAAAACCCTGTTCAATGAAATTCTAGGTACTTGCCCTTAAATCCTTATCTTGGTAAATATGTTTCAGAACTGCACACAGTAGATCAGTCTTTCAAAAATGGCCTGCTGAAACATTTATGAAAGAATACAAACTAATTTTCATCCAAACTAGAAGTGTGAATATTGAAGGATAAAATTTTGCATGGAAAGAGTTAACTTTCACATCTGTTTCCAAATGATTTATTGATGTATACTCAGTGTCAGGACCCAGACTACATAAGACATTCTAGAAGGTTTTAATTTCTGAAGACTGAAATGTGGGGATTTTTACTGGGGTACATTTTAGGCTGTTATTTAGATAGAATGGTATGTAATATTCCGTTATTTGGAATAGTGAAATATGTTGCAGAGACTGCTAGTAAAAGTATAGAAGTGTTCCTCAGTGAGTAGTCATGGGTGTTATCAACATGCTTTCTGTGAGGTACAGGTTTTGCTGACTGGAGTTCATAGTCTTGGTTAATGAACAGTGACCATATGATGATGGAAAGCAAGGTCAAGTATTTTTCTCCATCTGTAGTAGATGCAGGCTTTCAATGATAGTATGATAATGAAAATTCTTGTAATTTGATCTACTCCCAATCAGTCTTTCTCTGAAAAACAGAAACATAGGCATACAGGAACTGCTGCTATATTAGAGCAAATTGTTATTTGTTAGTTGTACTATTTTACCTCCCACAGCCTTTTAAATCCCATGTAAAATGATCGTTAACTCTTGAGAATAAAAATGTCTTAATATTCTTAATGTTATGGATGAACCATTTTTGGTATTTCTGTCACTAGATCTGTAAGTATTAGTTATTGAAATTATTTTATTTCACTTTTTTAAAATGGAGTAGTATATATTCTAGATAAAAATTTCTCTTCTACTAAAAAAATATCAGGACTCAATGTCACTGAAGAATTGAGTAAAATAATTTTAGTAGTAATTTTGAATATTATTATTTGTCATTGTTGGCTAATTACAAATATTTATCAGTTCCTCTTTATCTTGTGGCTTGATCTTTTGCATAGAAATATGCAAAAAAATGAACTGAACATCGTTACAAAAACTTATGAAAAGCAAAATACTCTTGATCTTAAGCAGGGATCTTTTTTTCTTTTGCAGACATTGAATCTGTAGATAAAAGAAAATTGTTAAGGACAACATAATATATTACAATATAATACAGATAATAGAAAATAAATAAATCATGTAAATGAATATGTAATCAAAGGTGTATCTTTCATCTTGACCAATGTGAACATGTGATGGACAAATGTCCCTTTAGCAATTTGCATCTTTTCTGCTTTTGTTTGTTCTCTTTATGTGTACTTTTAACTTAAGGGCTACCTGCTGCTGAACAACGTGGTCATCCTATTCACTCTTTCCATGTTCTTCTGTGGCTTGTGGACCATTGTCCTAAATGATATGTAGAAGTGTGTATTTCACACAGCCTTAGAAATAGGAATTGCTCTGATAGGTTTCTGAACTTAGAGGCGAGCCTGTATTGCAAAAGAACCATTGCATGAAATTATTGACTTCTCTGTTTCAGGAAGACCTCCATCTTGTTGCACAAAACAATGCAAATGGTGGAAGAACAAATAAAGATAGGGGAATGCTGAAGTAATAAATAACTTTGACCTTTTTTTTTTTTTTTTTTTCCTGTTGGCATGCAGTTACTTCCTTTGATCTTCCCTGCCTTAAACAAGCTAATATCTGCCAAGACAGCGCAACTGTTACTGAATCACTAAGGTCTATTTGTTCCGCTCGACAGATGACAATGCATTTTTCTCTTTCTACAGAAGCATAGGAGTGACTTTGAAAGCTTTAACCAACCAGAAGCCTACTTGTTTTTTCCTATCATGTTTTTCCTTTTTATTTGGGTGAGGTTTTTTCTCATCTCTGTGAGACAGTGTACTGCAGATGATTGTGACACCATTTTCAGTTTGATGCTCGTAAGACAACACTGAAGTTGTACAATTTTGCTGTTGCTAATGATTGTTCTGGGAAAAACTGAAGTCTTCAGCAGCTGCAACATAGATGGATGCTTCAGTTACATTATGGCTAGTTTTTGAGTGCCCTTCGCAATTGCCTACTTTGTAACTCCCTAATTTTTTGAAAAATTACTGATCTTGTCAGTTCTTTAGCTCTGTAGAGGTTTCTTGTGTTTACAGTTGTTTAGTTGTTTGATAACTTGATGAAGAGAGTTTGTCTTTAGAGTTTAGAAAACAGACCAGTTTTATTAAACAATGCAACCTCATTATGGAAGCAGGAGATACATTATCAGGTCTTCTTGAGCTTTGTGAAGAAATGGAGAAACTATTTCTTTAAAGGTGGTATTTTCAGTAACTAATGTAAGCTTGGATATTTAAATCCGGGCTATTAAGTAAACATTCTTTGTTCTGAGTGTACATTGTACTTGGCATATCAAGAACCTAATTTGTGGTGATCTTAGGTGCTCTTGAGTACATATAACAATCACTATAGAACTGGGTGTTTCATAGTGCTTTTTGGTTCAGATTCCATTGACCATGATTGTAGACATAAGTGAGTTTTGAAACTGGACTTCTTCTCTGGAATAAGGAGCATATGTTGTATTACAGAAACAGAATTTTGGAAAACTCACAAGTTATTCCCAAAGAATGAGATGTAACTTCTGTGGCTGTTAATTTTGGAGTTCTCTGATGGTTGGAGACAATGTGTGTGTGAGGATCTGAGACTTAGGCCCTGATCCAGCAAAGCACTTAAACTCTTTTTAAACTTAGCTCATCATGATCACTTCCACTGAAGACAGTGACTGATTCATATTATCATAGAAGATTTAGTACAGCTTGGTGTAGGACTGTACGTTTAATGCAATTCCTATCACTTTCAATAAAAGTATTAGAAAATTTCATAACGTTTCATTTCAAGACGTTCCTGGTCTTGCATGTCTTCACTGTAATTCTTATGGAAGAAGATGCTAATTAGCTCCAAAATGTGTCTTTTACTATAGATGGTACATTTTTGCTACTTAAATGGAATCATATCTTCTGAGGGAAACTCTTACCAAGACTCCTCTAGAAGGGCTGAATTTTTTTGATACAATTAAGAAATATTTTTTAATTGGTGATTGAGAATTTTAAAAACTACACCAGAGCATAAGTCACAGCTCCCAGTTACAAAGGCCTGATGAATTGTTAACTAACTCACAACATCTTTCACTACAATATCTACCACATTTTTTCTATCTAGAATATTGAATTTGCTGTTTTGTTTGGGGTCTGCACAGGATGACTGCAGTCAGTACATTCCCTGCTGGCCATGACCACTTCTAATGAACATTTACTGTCTGACCATACTTTTCTGGAGTAAATGCCAGATGGATGACCATAGGTAGCAATGAGACACTGAGATGTGGCTGTAGTTGTTGCTGGACCAGCAGTGGCAATAACAAGGCAGTTGTCGATGTCAGGGAGAGAATACAGAAAAATGTATAGCAACACAGGTTAGTTCAACAACTGATAACCCCTTGTGGATGTTTCCTTTTGAACTTGAGGTTTGTGAGAACAGGCCCAGACGTAAATTGGTACAATTCTGTGTGTGGCACTGACAACAATCCAATGGCTCTGTGATAATCTGTGATTGGGTAGAGAAAAGCTAAGGTACTCAAGACTTGATGTGCTGGCTGCATATTATTCCTAGGTATGTGTAGCCATGCTTGCAATAGCACAGAATATTGACAATAATTAGTAGAATAACCAAATCAAATCCAATTATCTGAAGATACACACAAGATGAGGGATTTCTGCTACCAGTAGCTGTTAGACAAGAATGGAATGCTGATGCACCAAGACTTCTTCATGCCTTTTGAGTGAAGTTATCTGGGCTTCATGGTCACAATAACTTCTTAGAGGTGATAGAGTTAGCTTCAGCACAAGGACATTGCAGTTGGAGGATCAGATTTTAGGAAGGAAATGTGAGTGTATGAGATGTTAAAACCAAATGTACTATATTTGAATATCATTGCTGGAGACAAATACATGTCTCTGGTCACTTTACTGAACATGTCCCTGCATCTTATGTATGTATGGAAAAACACTGACAGAGGAAACTTCACCCATGGAATGACACTTCAGAATTAGTCATTTGAAGACAGTTATCTCAATCTAAGGAGGCACCTGGTTTTGTTTTGTGGAAGCTAAAATTAAAATTCACCAAACAAAAGATGGCTAAGTACTTAACACCTCAGTCTTGGTCACTGTTCAGATGTGTGCCACTGACTACTGAGAACAAGAAGGTCCATTACTGGGGCAATGGGCAGCAAAGGTATTTTGGATAAGGACTAGAGCAGTTTACAGAAATGTTGAGAAGGTAAAGTGAGACCAATAGTGTGTGGTTTATTTTTTTTTTTTCCTTCTTCCTAAATCAGATTACGATAGGGAATTGAGACTCCAATGCATTGATCAGACCTGTGAGTGGATGAATGGAGAGGAAGTGTGAATTTGCCCATGGAGCTTCCTTAATTCCTATCTAATTTAAGGAAAAGAACAGACCAATTAAAAAGCCAGATGTCTTGATGAAAGAACTGTAGAAGGGTTGAAACCATGAAATAGTATCAGGCATCTGTGGAGAATGGGGAAATAGATCATTATCAAAGTAATTAATATCTTTTGAGTATTTTATTGCAGATCTGTGGATTATATGCATAGAATCATAGAATTAATTGGAAGGGATGTCAAGTTGTCATCTAGTCCAAACTCCTGCTCAAAGAAAGGTATTTTTAGATCAGGTCGCTCAGGGAATTGCCCAATTGAGTTTTGATCTCAAAGTTGACTCTCATTCTCAATGGGCAGAGAGTTCCTAGTTTCTATGGACAGCTTGTTTCAGTATTTGACTACTCTCATGGTAAAAATTTATACTTAATATCTAATTGAAATTCCCATAGTTCAACTTATGTCCTGTTGCCTCTTGGACTGTTGCTGTGCATCTCCAAGAAATATCGGGTTCTGTATTTTCTGTATTCTCTTATCAGATGGTTGTAGATAACAGTAAGGTCTCCCCAAGCCTTTTTTTCCTACAATTTGAGCAGGCATTGGTATGTGAGGCTATCCTTACATATCCTGACCAGCCTGGTGCCTCTGGACTTGTTTCTTGTGCTGAGACACCCAAAAGGGAGTAAGAGTAACAGGAAGTCTCACACTGATAGGCCTAATTTAAGGCTTCTTCTTTAAAAGTGGAGATTATAAAATGACCAAACACTCATGTTACTCTTTAGTTCTTCATCTGTTATCAAATGTGTCTTTTGAAATAAAAAGAGCTGGGCCTGTTTTAGATATTGGTTGCAGTGTAACTTGAAACTAGAATGAGAGAGATGAAAAGGTAGTCCTATAGCACAGTATTTGAGAGGAGAGAGAGTTGAGATAGTTTACCTGACAAGAACGTCATCATGTATGTTGTGCATGCCCATGGGTGCACTTGTGTGCACACGTTTAAACCTGAAGTCTGAGTGACTCTTGTTGCTCAGTACACAGTCAAGCGTTTGGCAGGAAAATGAGTCTTGAGAAATAATACTGTGAGTGAGGCCAATTGCTTATGAAATATGACTGATTAGCAAATGGAGATGACATCCACTAAGCAAACCTGCTGAAACAATGAAATAACCTTTGGGGAAGGGGTGGGGGCAAAGGCAGGGGGGAGAAAAATATGTATATGTTCCATATGCTCTATCATTCTTCCATGTCAAAAAAGACAGGGTTTCTTTTTTTACTAGTCCTGGTATCTGGAAGATGGTTTTTTTCATGTAGATTCCTGTATTAATATTATTCAAACTGGTCTGTGTAGTTCAACAGTGGTACAACCTATCTTTTAAGTGATCGGTGTTAAACTATGTGTTATACTAATGGTACTTCATCAGTTTAAAGATTTACTCCTCTATAGGAAGTGTGTACTGGTGTCCATGCCAGTTAGCAGGAAGTCACCTCAGGGTACTTCAAGATTAAACTAAATGAAGAATTTACAAATCTGAAACACAGGTATCACAGTTACAAATTTTATGGTGGTATCTGAGAGGCTTCATGCTTTCATGCCTTCAATCTCATAAACAAAACTTGTCAGTTTTGTTAGTATCACCACATGAATGGGATTAAGCACGTGGCTAATTTCTGACTATTTTAGAGAGCCCAGACGTGGTAATATTCGATCATTTTGAAGGTGCTCTCTCGTAAGCCAATCTCAGTAGATTCAAAGCTGTCTCCTTTCTAAAGACTTTCAAAGTTTTCTTGCTAGACTGTTTTCAGAATGCTAACTCATGGTGATTAGTCATTCCATTCAATTTGGTTTTAATATAAACAGATAAAATGAACATGGACATGGGATACTAAGCTCCAGTTTTGCATTTCAGAATTCATACTAGTTTTTAGATGAAGCTGGATCCATGAGAAATGATCTGTTAAGGATGATGTGTTTGTGATTTAGTACAGAATGTTGCTTTATGTTAAATCAATAGTATTGTTGCTTTTCTACCAGTGAACATCTTTGTTCACAAGTGGTTAAAATTTTTTTTGTAGGAAAGCAGAGAAATGCCTTTTTCTCTTCTGTTTTTCTGCCTCTGTGAAAACATCTGCTAAGTCTTTGAAACATCAGTATTTGGTAATATCTTTTGAGTTTGTCCAGAGTACTCAGGTATTTTGGCTGATTTTACATATGTAGTAAGTCATTTATTCTGTATGTATTGGGCACAATTATTTAGCCTTATTCTCCCCCATCTTTCTTAGGTAGAAAAAAATGAAGAATTGTATAAGCTAGCTATATTACAACATGTCTTCTACCCCTTCAGGAAGGGTCCTTTTCTACATGTTGTTTTTTAATGCTGAATTAAAAAGGCAGATGATGTCCCACTTTGGTGTCAGGAAGCTAATTTTGTATATTTGGGGACTCAGATTCAGTATTATAACTGGCACAATAAACTGCATTTAAACCCAGACTCTTGCTCTGCTCCAGAAAAGTAATGAAAAGGGAAAACTTTTTAGTCTGGACTGTAGCACTCTTTTGGGAAGTTTTGTGCCCAGTCTAGTCAGGACTAAAATCTGAGAGAGCAGAGATCAGTCAGGAGAGAATTCTTAAAAACATGCAGTTTTTAAAGGGTTGAAAAATTGTCCAAATGTAAATGGAGTTTCAGAGGAATAGCAAAAGGCAGTTTTGTGACACAGTTTCAACTCCCTGTCAGATTCAAAGTTCCTGCTCCAAAACTCTAATTTTCTACAGGGATAACGATTTCTCATTTCAAAAAAGGTTTTCTGGAAATCTTTAAGGAGGGAAAAGCAGAAAAAATCTTTCCAATTAGCTCAGGTACTTCCAGATTATTCTCTCTGACCTTATCACTGACATGTAAAATTTCCACCTGAATGGTTAAAATCTGATAGTACCATAAATAGCTGTAAACAAAGCCTAAATTTAAAGAATCAGAAAGAATACTTTACCAAAAAGCTATGCTGGCATCGCACTCTTATTTTTCTCTTGATTACACAGATTATTTTCAAAGCATATAAAAAATCTTATATTTGACTGTGAAAGCAGAAACTCCTCTTTTAACAGTAAAACCAACCCAAAACATAAATCTAGAATAGAAACATAAATCTTGGGTCCAGCCTTTTGGTGCTATGGCTGGTTTTGCTAAGTTATTTAGGGTTAGGGGATAAAAAAAGGTATACCTCTTCATATCAACTTATAAAACTTTTAATGTTAAAAACTCCCAATAACAGGGTGAAACACTTATCTCTACTAAGAGCCTAAGGAATTTTTAAGCACATACCTCTTCCTTTGCCTAGTATCAAGGGCTTAATTTCTCTTTTTTTTTTTTTTTTTTTTTTTTTTTTCCAGAGAAGATTTATAAAGCAGTGGGGTAGATGGTGCTGTTCTCCAGATGTCTATCTTGAGGAGTTTCCTCACTGGACTAAACACAACATCATTTCTCTGCAATGTTACAGCGGAATCTTGGAAAAACATAATGTTCCTCCTGTTATGTGCAATAGATTCTTCTTTAATTGCAGCAGCTAAAAAAAGCTTCTATCTTTATAGTTGTGGAACCAAAGCGACGAGGTTTATGGTCTCTCGCTGTCAGCGGGTTTATGGAAAATTTATAGTATATGTTCTAAGTTCTGAGTTTACTGGTTTTTGTTGGAATACTTACTAAAACTAGTGCTGAAAAAAGGCTATTGTAGGATTAGGAGTTTTTTATCATTAAAGATTCCTATAATTTGAATAGCCTAATAATGCTTGTGTAATGTTTTTACTTTCACCTCTCTTTCCCTCAAACTGCTATTTTATCTTGTCCAGAATCAAGAATTTACCTAGGCTGTTTATTCCTCCTTTTCTTTTTCCTTTTTTTTGGTTTTTTTTCATCCCTGTAAACTGACCTTATTTTGCTACCATTCCCTAACTGACTTTCAGGACTTTTAATTAATTTCGATTTAATTAACATCTAGTTAATTTTAGAAAATTGTCTAGGACATTGGAAATCCCCAAACCTTCTTTTAGTATTTAGATAAGCTAGACTAATATTTTACTACAATTTTTTTTTAAAATCTATCTTTGTCCTGTTTCTGAGTCCATTTTGCTGGTGTTATATTGTTTGCAATCAGTGGAAGAAGGCTAATTCTTTTTTTTTTTTTTTTTTTTAAGCTATTTTCTAGTTTTGAAGTGAAAATATGTTCATGTTGTCTTCTATGATAAGAATTCTGAATATGATTCAGTACCCTCCTGTTTTTAGCTGGTAAGGGTGTTGGATTTATGATCCAGTTGAGCCAAGCTGCACTATGCATGACTTTTGACAGCTTAATCTGATAACTCTAGTCATTTGTCAAAAAAATAAATAAATAAATGTAAAAAGTGGAAGAAAACTATTCATCAATGAATTGAAATGAGCAGAATTAGCCTTTAGAAAGATATCTAAATATTCTTCAACTGTAAATTATGCTAATTTAATGACAGAGCCACAGAAATGTGATTTAGTTTTAATGTTGTTACATTTGGTGTTTTATTAGTGTAATTTAGGGCAAATTCTTCCCTCTGTAAAATCTGAGTTGGGCATTGGAACTCTTGGCATATCTAGAACTGGAAAATAGAAATGCTGACATTTTAATAAGGGGAACACAGAATTTAATCAGTCACTTCCATTCATTTAATCAATTAATTTACCATTTCCATGAGAAGTATAGTGTCTAAATACTCACTGTTTCAGAAACTCATGTCTTGACTCAGTCTCACTAAAAATCACTATGTATTAAGAAACAATTTCTTAAACATTCCTTGTCAACATATCTGTAGTGCTCCTCAGCTGCAGTTGACTGTCCCCTCCTGTTTCTTCAGTATTCATTAATTGCTGTTCTCTCCTTTCTGTTTCTTCCCTATTTTAACATATGCATACATACCACGTGTGCATAACTCTAAATGGATCAAGCCAGTGTTGATTTTATTGCTATGTTTCAAACTTCAGAAACATAGCAAAAAAGCATTCTATACCTGATATAAATTTAGCAATTCTTCTGATTTTATAGAACTATTTTTTAGTTCTTTCTATTTTTTATGGGTGACTGAGGAAGACTGGGATAGAAGACTTTTTCCTGTAGTATGTGGTCAGTAACCCAAAACAATAGTAGGCCTTCATTAAGGTAAGAGAAATACATGGGGCAGCTTGGTTACAGTTGAATACACATTAGTGGAGAAATTACCAAATCTGAAAAGTTAGATTTCCTATTGACTAAATATTTTTTCACCAATTCTGACTAGCACTGGAATTGAAGATGATGCAGATAATATTTTTATTTACTCTCTACTGTTAGTACATTGAATTTGTTATTTTTTTTTTAAATACACAGTGAATGAGGCAAGCCCTTCTTTATGAGATCTGCATATATGTAAAGGCATATATGAAGTGGGATTTAACAAAACCAAATTTTTGCATAGACTTCATGTACTTTTGGTAAGAAGTACAAAATATTACTGTTATATTCTGTATGCATTTCCATATTGTGTTTGTAACATGTAAAACCTGACATCTAATAGATCAGAGTGTTGGAGTAAGTCCTGGCCTTCAAGCACAAACACCAGGTTTTACAAACTTATGTCTCATTTTACTGAAGGGTGAGCCCATGAGCAGGTTACATCTTAATGTCATCACTAAAGCAGGGTGAATTAGCAGCATGTGTTAATTTGGAAGAAACAGGATAGTCAACACCATGCAGGACAAGAAAAATAACTCCCTCTGATAATCTTTTGCATTTCATAGCTTTTTTTTTATATCAGAAAATCCCACATATAATTGATTCTTTATTTCAGTATACACAAGTCAAAAGTTCAAATTCCTCATGGAATTTGGCTTGACTAACCACCTGCCTCACCCTTGCCATTTCTTGCACTCTTGCTCTTCTTCCACAGAAAAAGTAAGCCAAACATTACAGGATGCTATCACAGGGATTTCCAGCCAGCCCCTAAGATCCTGTTGGTGATACTAATATTTTTTTCTTCCAAGATATGTACCAGTCTGTTCTGCAGGGATACTGCAGCTATCTATTGCTGAGCCCTTCTAGTGACAGGACTCTAACTGTCCACACTAGCTTGTGGAAAGCTGCTCATAGGGTCCCTATTTTAAATGATACAGAGCAGAAATGATGGTGCTTTACTTAACCTTACAGTGTGTTTTAATGATGCTTGCATATGGTGGAAATTTTAAATATCTGTCTCCCCAAAAACATACAACTGTCCCAAAATAATTAATGTGTTTTTAAAAAACTGCATGCAAGGAGCACTGAGGCTACAGAGGATGAACTCAGAAGTCAACTTTCTATGTGCACACTTATAACTTCCATCTTCTGCAAAGCTCTTGGCTGGAGCATTTTATTACATGTCAATATAGTAATTCTAACATAGCATGCATGTTGGATAATGCTTTAAATAAAAATTTAAAGTCTGCTTTGTAGCATGCTGCAGAAGTGAGTATTTCTAATAATAAGCCATTTCCTATTAATTCTCAGATTATGCAGTCTGAGATAATTCTTTTTTCTTTTTATTACTGAAGCACAAAATGAAATCTATAAGAGTGACTGACCTTAAACTCGTAACTGCCATTCATTTCAGTCTGTGTAGCCCAGCAGACTGAGGGTTGAGAGCTATGCTTGCTTGCTGTTTTGTGAGTCTCTGCAGATGCATGTTCGCCCACTCTATGCAAACATGCACGCACTCTCTTTTTTTTTTCCTCTCACACTGCCTGGTGTATTTTCAGAATAACTCTTTGAAGACTTTCTGAACTGGGTATGATCGTCTGCTTTTGTTTTTTTAACTGGGAACTTGTTTAGTCCAGTGTTATTTAAACAAGCTTATCTTTGATCAAAGTCTACAATCTGAAATTTGAACAGGGTAGGGAGGGTGGCTGGGTGGGTGAGGAAATCTATCAAGTTCATATTTATGTGTGTGCTGCTGCCTTAGCTGTGATCCTGCGGAGACACAAATGTATATTGCTTCAGAATAATCTTACCAGTATAAATAACTTAGGCTATTTTAGTAGAAGTTCTGAAAATATAATATTATTACTAAAATAAAACCAGTTTTAGTAAACTTTTCTTGAAGCTATTAGTGACCTGCGTATTCAGATTTTTGGTTTCTTGGGTTTTTGAAGGTTGAGATGAGTACTGTGGAGTTGTTAAGTATAGCATAGACTTTGCTAGTATTCAAAGCGTGCTAACTGAAGCACATATATTAATTCATTTAGGGTTGGCGTTAATCTGTTTCACTGACTGAACCACAGACCACAGCAATAAAGCTAGAGAGCATGAAGCAGTTTCTGGAGGTTTTCATTTAGCTGGTTCAGGAGAACTAGTTCGTGCAAAGTTAAAATTATATGGAATGAGATTGCAAGATGAAGCATGCATGCCACACCTTTTCATTATGTTCTCTTCCCTTTTTTTTTTTTTCTTCTAAATATAACTTTGAGAGGCATTTCAGTTTGTTTTAAAGATGAACCTGTATGATTATTTTAGATTACTTGATTTTCTAGTCTGATTTCAAAATTCAAGTTTGATGAGATTTTGTTCACCTAACTAGTAAAAAGAATTCCCTATATCCAATTCATGTGTCATACAGTCATAATTTTTTCCTAACTTTTAGGATCTTCCTGTTGCAAAGTCTGAATGTTGCCTTGTTTCATCATTTTACAGCCTAAAAAGAAGCAGACAGAAATTTCTAGGCTAATTTAAAGCTTGTCCTCACTTTTTAATGTTACTATTACACTCTAGTTAAACTTCAGTTTGGTATTACTGATAAAAGTATATTATATACCTTTTCTTCTACATAAATATTATATACCCTTTAATTTTGTTACCTAGTTTTATTGACTGAGTCTCATTATATACACACAGTCACACACACACACACACATAGACAGACAGACACATGCTTGCACACACACATTCTGCTTTGTCCTATCTCAGTTACAGCATAGTCCTATCCAGGGTCATTACAATGTACACATTACATATTTCTAGCAAACATGAAAATGAATAAAACACAAGGAGAGATAAGCAGAGATAGATTGGAGCCTGCTGAGGAAATAAAAGGCAGTAATCTTCCTGACCACTGGACTACTCTTCCTGGTTGGATTTAATTGTTCTTTCCCGTTAGTTGCTGCAGAGCGCTGACTACCCTGAAGTGAAAAATGAAATGACTAGTAAGAAAGAAGTAACATTTAGAGGGACAATTAATTGGTATAACTCCAAAATCAATTGTTTCTGAAATGATGTTTAAACCAACATCGGCACAAGGCAAGAGTTCCTGGCCTGCGGCCAGCACCTAGTAGTGCATATTAGCACAGATGAGGAGTTCCTAAAAGTTAGAGAGAGGGAGAGGGAAGGAGGGGGAGAGAGAGAATGTGCATTTTCACGGCTCACTCTGCATTTGTTTGTACCCTCCTCCTTACTGAGATTAGAGGAATACCTGTGTAGTGCTGCTTTATTATGATTTTTGCTGAGCCTCAGAATAGGTTCTGGTATTTTTTTTAGGTGGACTGCCAGCTGCTGATCTCGCTGTTGACAGTAAAAGCAGATATGTTCCTTGCTCACTGCCATTAGCACTGACCATGACCCTTCACACCAAAACCTCTGGAGTTACCCTGCTGCACCAGATTCAAGGCACTGAACTGGAGACACTGAGCAGACCTCAGCTGAAGATTCCCCTGGAAAGATCACTCGGCGACATGTATGTGGAGAGCAACAAGACAGGAGTTTTTAACTACCCAGAAGGAGCCACTTACGATTTTGGTACTACGGCGCCAGTGTACAGCTCTACTACTCTCAGTTATGCCCCTACTTCTGAGTCTTATGGGTCCAGCAGTCTGTCAGGATTTCACTCACTGAACAATGTCCCACCAAGCCCAGTGGTGTTCTTGCAAACGGCACCCCAGCTCTCACCCTTCATCCATCATCACAGCCAACAGGTACCCTATTACCTTGAAAATGAACAGGGCAGCTTTGGAATGAGGGAAGCTGCTCCTCCAGCCTTCTACAGGTAAATGCTACAGATAATTTTTCTTTTTCCTTTAAGCATATGAACTAGAAAATTTGACCGAAAATCTGAATAGCCTAATCTTTTACTGCTGTGTAAAGGATCGTGTGATTTAACTGAATTATCCATGATACCTAGACCATAAAAAAATACTGTAGAATAAACCAAAACTTTACAGTCACAGTGAGCTGTGATTATAAGCTATAAATTTTGAAATCTGTACATAAATGAGAAACAAATTGGATAATGAGCATAGATGTTTCCTGGAAACACCTGAAATCATAATTGATTAAATAGCAAACAGCCTCATTGTTGTAATGTACTAGCATTGCTGCCTAAAGTATACTAAAAAGACTTCCACCATCAGACATTTTTGGGTATGAATAATTGTTCAGCTCTTATCTGGTAATAAGAGTATTTTTCTCCTCTGGCTTCCTTTATGGTGTGAGAAGTGGCTCATATAGGAAGTCGTTAAGAAGCACAATATTCTTCCTAATCAAACTGTAGAATTGACTGTGACAACATTTCAGTCAGTAACCACGTTCATGAGCTATTCTAAGAGCTGTGTACATATTAAATTGCATTTTTCATTGGAGCGTGATATATATTAACCATAAGTCTGACAAGATGCCTTTCAAAAATTAATTTTTTTTGGTATTTTTGTCCCTCACATGAAGGTTTTTTTTTTTGGTTTTTTTTTTTTTTTTTTGTGCCTGGAATAGAAAGATAAAAGTATCTTTGAAGGGGAGGAGTAATTTTCCTTTGTTTAAATATTTATTGTCAGTTGTGAAAACATTTACATAATTTTTCAAGTAAGTAGTAGAAATTGATAGAACTGTAGCTTGCATAAAATATAGTCATGCACATCAATACTAACGCTGTTAATGTTTCTGCAATAGTTTTGCATCCACTTAATTATTCTGGGCTTCAGTGAATCAAAGTAAACAGTTAGATGTGATTTCTTTTTTTTTCCCCTAAACTCTGTATCTGTTTATTTGAGAGATGCAGGTGAGTTTGCTAGAAATGGAATGACTTTGAAAAAATAGAAGTTTTTTTTTTCCTGTTGAGGGCCAGACTCTGACAGACTTAATTGCACAATATAAAATGCTACTGTTAACATCAGTGTATGTTCTTAAAGGCAGTCTAACTCAGCCTGACTAAGAACTGAGTAAAAAAACCCAAATAGATGGTCATTGCACTTTTCAAAAATGATTAGTCAGTTTTTTGGGAGCAGATGGAATAAAGACTGGTGAAATGATAGATAGCAGTTATGTCAGACTTGCTTATTTATACAGTGCTCTGTTAACTGGTTCAAACAAAATGCATTTTAGTGCAAACAAATATAATACGTCTAGGAAAAGTGAATACATATCAGTGCATAATGATCTTGAGTGATTACCAGTGACTTGAAAGTGAAAGTGCACTTTGTACTAAAGTTTCCTTTCTTTTTTTTTTTTTTTCCACATGATTCAGTGCAAAACAGTGGTGAAAAGTGTGTAAGTGACCTTAGATACGTAAACAGTGGAGTAGTGTTTGTGAAGTTGAATTACATGGGCAGAAAATGTACTATAGTCAGGGTATTTTACTTCAGGAGGAATCAAAACCAAGAATCACCTTTTATTTTTAAACTGAGGGGAGACACTTCAAAATAAAATTAACATACTTCATTAGTTTTACTACTGGAGCATGCATGTAAGACCAGTGCTGGATTCCCCATTTCCTGATATTTATGATCAAGAATGGGTGTCTCCCTTGAAGATGTGTTGTTGTCATATGCAATTGGTGAGGCTTAATGCAGCAGTAATTAGGAGAATTTATGATCTTGGATATGCAGGTGGTTTATCTGCGCACAGTGTTATACAAATGATTTAATGACCCCTTACAGCCATAATTCTGTAAAGCCATCTTAGGTGTTAATACGAAATGTGTATCAAAGTGATTATCTTTTGCTGTGATTCTCTTTTGTTAACAGGCATAGTAGTGTTGAAATTAAATTCATAAAACCTTTGTTTATTTTTCTTTTCATTTTACAAGATTGTATTTACAAAATTATCACTCTGACAGCATGAAAAATAAGTCTTTATTCTTGTGTTTTGGCACAAATCCAACCACCCACAGTCTGTTAAAAATAATTTGACAAAATGTTCAGTGTCTGGGAAATATTTAAATATCTAATAATATTTTTAAGAACAATTTAAAACAAAAATATTGTAAAGTATGAATTTCCAATTTGCTTTTTTTCATTTGGCTAATCTAATTCATTTCAACTGGTTTATGGGAGAAATGAGAGCACAGGCAGTGTAAACTGACAATGAATAATTTGATGCTGGAGACTGGAAGATGTCTAACTACCAAAATGGTGAGTTTCTGAAACAACCTATCAGTAGGAGTGGTAAAGGCAAAAATTCTCACACCAAAAGCCCTAACAAAAATTTAAAATGAGTCATGATTGGTTTATGTGGCTGCCTGCTTCTAGAATAAGTAATCTAACCTCAGAAAGATTCCTCTGAAATTCACATTTACCTTTCTGTGTAACAGAATTGTGCTACTGGGCTTGTAAACCAGAGATATTTTCATTGCATCATCTTGTTATACTCTGGATTTGAGATGCAAATGTTGCATTTAGTGATTGAAGTGGCTAGGACAATAAATAATCATTGCAGGTTGGAGCTGAAATTATATTCTATTAATACTTGGATAAAATGTTAAAAATCTTAATTTACAAAACTCAAAACTTTCTCTATGTGATAAGGGAAACCTTTAATTTCATTTTGTTAATAAGTATTCAAAATTGTGCTGACTATAAACACATGTAGCTACATGTGTATTAATTCTGAAGTTATATTTTATTTCTTTTAAACAGTGTTTCCTTTTCCAAAAGGTTTTGTTATTGCAAGATAATGGCAGGCTTCTATATCTAGATGAAGAACAAAATGATACATAAAGAATGATTTTGTAAATAATACAAAAATATACCAATCTCCTAATTTCTGGGACCTCTAAACCATGTAACATCAGAATCTGAGAAAAAAAAGAAGGGGTTGCCTTTAACTTGACCCTTTTTATGCCTGACCTTGTGGCTGTTTTTATAGGGAGCCAAAGTAAAATACCTTTCCCTTATCTTACAATGTTTGTATCTTCAGAAAAAGGGAGAAGACATAGCACTAATTATGTCTTTAAGTCCCTGCAAATCTCAGGCTTTATTTTATTTTCTAGATCATTTTTATAGTACATATTTTTATTATTATTAAAAGCTGACTAGTAGTTGATTAGGAAGTCCTGTATTCATGGTACAGTACATGGTATTCATAGTACAGTAAATTAATTGAAATATTTTTTTCTTGTTCTTAACTATTACATTTGAGTTCTGGTTATTTCCTTGTTCTCTTTTTTTTGGCAGGATTTTGTTCATTCAGGGTAGAAATCAGGAAGCCTTTCTGTAGCTAATTTATCTCAGTAAATTCCTACAAGCAACAGCAAAAATGAATCCTTTTTGTTATGCCAATGTGTGATGTTCCTGTGTCAATCCACTGGGTTTGCACCTCTTGAATCTGAAGTAAAATCATGTCTATATTTCAGGCCCTTTGTAGTCTGTGTTTGGTGCTGCTTCCAAGTTTGCCCAAAAAACATGTGAAAATGGACTGCACCTACCAGCTACCTGGCAAGACAGTTATCTATCAGTCTATAATGAGGAACAGAGGCAGGGCAAATCAGTGTACAAACAGAAATACCAGAATAAAAATAATTCATTGCTCCCTCACTTTCAGTGGCCGGTTTGTGAGTATCTTTTAGTACTTCAGGCTCTAGGTTTAGGTTCATATAATGAAGTATTTGTTTAGCTTTAGTCCCAATTATTATACTGAAGTTTACTCAGAATAATTTTAAACCTGCTGTTCCAATCAGTATTTTTTAATGCTTGTAGAAATTGAGAAACATTAAAAATGTAGATCAGTCCCTCTTCTGCTGTAATTCATAAATCTATTGGTTTGAAACATAGTTACTAAACCCAGTATGTGTTTTTTTACCATCTGATTTGTTATGAATCTTTATATTCGTTCATCTTCTATTAAAAAAAAAAAATCCAAATTTTATAATTATAAGAATGTTACAAGGAATGAAAATTCAAAGCCTTTTTTTTTTTTTTTTTGGTGTTATTTTCTATGAAGTTTTCCATGTCATAAAGTAGTACTATGTAATGTAGGTATTGTTTTTGGTTTTGTTTTTTTTTTCCTAAAGCATAAATGTGTTCTGAGATCCTCCCTTGAACAGTTAGAGTGTTCAAGAAGTTTCTTGAACACTTGGAGTGTTCCTGTTTTCAGAGCTTGTAGCAGATATGACACAGGACCTACTCTGTAGCTGTACCTTTTTAGAGTACAAGGTGGATGTCAGTGAAGGTTCTATCACCTCAAATGGCATGTGGCATGGATGACAACATCAAACCTTCACATGGGCTCCTTTCTCAGTCTGTGGAGACACAGAGAGAAAGAGGCACTGTGAACACATGCTTATCTCTTTCTATGGTACCCGATTAAAATAGACCCGGTCCATTATGCTCTAAAAGTGCAAATTTCTCTTTCTATACCACAAAAGATGGCTAAAGCTGACTCATTCTCGTACAGATATGTCCAAAGATATGTGAAATTGATCCCACCTGTATGTCTCTTGTTTCTAAAGAGTCAAGTGGTCACCATCTGTAATCTCCCTTAAATAGACACTGCAACACATCTCTTGAGAGAAAGATGCGGAATTGACTGTGTCATTGGCCTTGATCACTCTTGCTCTGAGGCTACTGAAACAACAAACACTGCCGGCCATATCTGCCCTGATAGGGAAAGCATTAGTTGCTGGCACCCGCTCCTTCAGCAATTGTAAAGTGAACATCAAATGCCAGCAGTTTTTATTAAACCAACAACAAAGGCCAATCAGAGCTAAGGCATAGCTCCAAACAAACACAGAGGAGAAGAATCCTGTGGCTGACGTGTATCCTCTTCTTCTTACAAACTGAGATTTTGATAATTTGATAATTGTTGTCAGTGAAACTCTGAAACTAATTATGAGATCCCTGGTCTGTCTGCATGGAGTTTTCTGTTACCTACTCAGGCATCAGAACTGAGATTAAGAGTGGAGATGCTGTCCTTCAACATTCTCATTTAAAGTGCTGCTTTCATTGCATTCGTTATGAGAGCTGTTTGTAAAATTTGCTGTACAGAGAGGTGTCACATCTGAGGTTGTATGCTATCCCTATGCATTTGGGTGGCCTTTCCAGTGAACTACAAAAGGTCATAGTTTACCACAGCTCATTAGGAACCCTGACTAATGTGACACTGGGCAAGGCATTTGTTTTTCTGCCAAGCTCAGATTCCACTTGCTGGGAAGGTTCTTGTATCATCTGACTCAAGATACTTCATCTTCTGGTGCAAGACTATGAACATGTGAGATACTGCATGTCATATTTAACCAGTACATACTTACAGTGATACCTGTTAGA
>JANIJG010020925.1:58225-76366 GCA_024611175.1 Megaceryle torquata
CTGGTGCAAGACTATGAACATGTGAGATACTGCATGTCATATTTAACCAGTACATACTTACAGTGATACCTGTTAGAAGAGTATCCTGAAGATTCCTGTCTCTTCCTCGACAACCTATTGATAACAGTATTGTTTCAGGAGTGATCTGGGCATTTTATTTTATTTTAACCTTTTCCTAGAAAAAGGAAATATGGTCCTCAGAAAACACAGAGCTTAAATATGACTGTCTTAAATATAAATCCTATTTCATAGATGTACAAAACAATTGCAGTGGCCTTCCAACCATCACAGTGTCAGTCTTAACTCATGACTCAACAGCCATCATCTTTATAAATACCATGCCTCCCTTTTTCTAATGCATGGAAGCCATTAGTAAAACTAAAAAATAACAGTAAAGGTGGAAAGTCAGAAACAACTAAGAGTACTTTAACAAGCTGTTGGTGACTAACCATGAACAGCCCTGCACGTAACCACATCCAGCAGGTGGAGTTTCAGTCTACAATGACCATTGAAGACTGCAGTGCCTCTTGAACTAGACAACATGGGCAGAATATGTTGCATTCTCTTTCCATGTGCTGGTATCTCACAATGTTGCCAGCTGTTAAAACTTACATGTTCAGGACCCAGGCAGCATCATCTGTGCAGAGTAATTGTTGAATGCTACAGGGGTGAGACTTCCTCTCGCTTTGAGGATGAGCATCTAGGCAGCACTGGGCTGCATTTAATGAAGATTGGGAAACTCATAATATGCTTTCCAGGTAGCCTCCACTGCGGTTTTGACATAAAATCCTCTTAAAATTGGAATACCTAATACCTATTTATTTCTTTCTGTTTCTTTTTTGGTTTGGTTTTTTTTTTTTTTCCCCACTTGAAATGTAATTCAGGTTTGTGAGACAAGATCTATTCATTCATAAATCCATGAAAAATATTCCAGTTTTTAGAAATGCACTTTTTTTGCCTTCAAGTTGATCAGTAAACATATGGAAGCTTAGAAGTTGCTAACTCTAAAAATCATAATTTAATTTTATTACTGAAGACAAATACTATATAATCTGATCTTTGGCAAAAAAAAGTGTCACATAATACCTTGCCATCTGTGTTTTCAGTTTATAAAGCTAGTAAGCATTTTAAAAACATTATTTTGCAGAGCTATCTTGATCAAATAGTATCTAGTTATTATTCAGTACCTTGTATCAGCTGGTGTCTAAAGAGAATTAATTTAAATAAGTGTCCCTTTGCTTTGGTTATTAGCTTGACAAATCCTGTTTCAAATTACATATCAAAGAACCCTTGTATCCAGGAACCTATAGTGTTGGCAAAGAATGTTACGGCTGTGAGTGTGCACCAAATCTAGGTATCTTTGGGGAGTTAATATTACAAAGAACAGCTTTTTCTGTTTGCTTCCACTCTGCAGTAAAATGATACTCCTCCGTCAGGCAAACTGATAAACACAAGCAAGGAAAAATACATATATTGCCAGTATATGAACCACTGTACCTGCACATTTATTACCTTGCAACAGTTTTGTGTGGTTTGGATTATTTCAATTTATGGGTTGAAAAGTATTTATACCTTTGTCTTGCCATGCATTGAGAAAGATAATTCTAATTTTCATCTGCAAGGGTACCAATAAAAAATAAAATATGCAAATCCTGGAAACAGTGGTTCAGCGAAAATATTAAGTATCTGAGAGCATTCTAATTAGATTCATGGAGAAATGTGGTGTGATAGAAACCAGTAAAAAAGAACATATCTGAAAGTTTTAATGGCAGTAATACTGGAACCAGTACAATTGTAAGAGGCACTTACTAAGTATATCTGCCAGGCATATTTAAGCTTGAATCAAGCATTGCTAAAGCAGGTTACACATTGATAAGTTACTATTACTGTTTCTTCTGGATCCAAGCAATAATAAAAAACCCAAATGAAATGGAAATAAACCTGATTCTGCAGAGAATTTTTTAAACACCCTGGAGAAAACTCCATTTTAATTACAGACAGTTCTAGTAACACTGCTTATTATTAAGTCTGCCTAGGTTTCTTGCTTTTTTGGATACTTATGTTGTCCAATTTTGGCTCTTATTTTCAGTGTTAGATGACTGACTCAGGTAATTTTTTTTAACATTTTAACAAAAAATGGCTTAATTTTCTAAGTAACATGAAGAGAAAAGAATATTTTACTATATTAATGTAAAAAAAAGAAAATACCTTTTTCATTGGACAGCCTAGACATCTCTGTATTAGAGAGATAGCTCTGATATTTGGTAGTTTGGGGTTGCTGTTAAATCAGGGTTATTTTTTTTTCATTTTCCCCAAAAAACATACTGAAATTTAAGTTACAAACTCTTGAAGCATCTCACTATTCACAGGGGAAATTTGTTTGCATTTGAGAGCTAAATGATATAAAATTTTATGTGTCATGCATGCCTCATTCTCAGTGATTATATTTTGACTTGATTGCAAAAGCATTATTCTCTGAAAAAAATACATGAAGTTGCTTCATTGCACAGCTGCATGGCTTTTAAACAGGACTTTTCCTGCAATAATTACTGTGGGCTGAGGCAACTTATTGAGAGATGAGAATCACAGAGTAATGGAAGTCTGAAGGGGCCTTGAGATTTTCTGGTCGACGTCCTGCTCAAAGTAGGGCTAACTTCAAAGCTAGATCAGGTTGCCCAGGCCCTCATCTAATTGAGTTTTATAGATACCCAGAAAGGGAGTCTCCACATTTGGGACACTCTGATACAGGGCTGAACCACACAAGCTGTGAAAAACTTTTCCTAATGTATAGTAACAATATTCTTTGCCCAACTGTGCGTGAGATGTCTCTTGTCCTTTCACTGTATGCTTCCAAGAAGTGACTGGCTCGGGCTACTTTAAAGTCTCCTATTATATAGTTGAAGTCAGGAATAAAAACCTGTCTTAGCCTTCTCTTCACAAAACTAAACAACTCCTCTTATGTTGTTTGTTCCAGCCCCCTCCTCATCTTGGTGGCTGTCCACTGGGTTTGCTCTGATTTGTCAAAGACTGTCTTCAGTTTGGAAGCCCCAAACTCTAAGCAGTCTTGCAAGTACCTAGGAGAGAGGAACAAGCTCTGCGTTCAGTATCATCTCTATGTTTCCATTAGTACAGCCCAGAATGCGTTTGGCTTTCTTAGCTGACAGGGCACATTGCTGACTCCCGTTTAACTTGTCCACCAGCACCTGCTGGTCATTCTCTGCAGAGGTGCTTTCCAGCCCCTTCTGTATTTCTGCAGTGGGTTATTCCATCCTAGGTCCATGGCTCTGCATTTTCCATTGTTGAACTTAATGAGATTCCCCTTGGGCTATTTCTGCAGCCTCTTGAGGTCCGTTTGACTGGCAGCTTTGCTTTGCAGCATATGCACCACACTGCATGCCTCCTGTCCCCCAGTTCGGTATTGGTCACTAGTGTGCTAGGAGTGCAATTTCTCCCTTCATCCCTGTTGTTAATGAAATATTTACCTTGGTATAGATTGCACAGGAGTGCTGCTAATATCTGTACAAATTTGAACTGCTGATAAAAACCCATAGAGACTATCAGTTCAGTCATTTTGCACCCAACTTATAGTTCGTCTGTGCAGCCTATATCTTGCTACACTGGGAATGGAGATATGGTCATCTCTTCTGCTTTTAGTGTCCTTCTGCTTCATCTGTTAGTTTTTAAGAGCTTGGAAAATTCCACACCAACAAAATGAAGTAAAAGACCAGAGTGAAAACAAAGCAAAGCCTGCAGTAAAAAATAACAAAACCAAACCAAACAAAAACAAAACCACAAAAAATTAGGAAGATAGGAATCAGAGTAAAAAGGTGGTCTCATTGAAGAACACACTGTGGCCAGTGAAGAAATCTGGTGGGTCTGGTAAGGTAGAAACTTTGAATGTCTGGTGAGGTGCTGTAGCAGGTTATTGTAAACTGGCAGACAGGACACAAATGAAGAAAAGAGGGAGTCGAGTCATCTAGTAGGAGAAAGTAGATATTGTATAAGGACCTGGAGAGTTTGGGGTGAACCAGAAAAGTAAAGTTGAAGGAGAAACTCCAGAATAAGACTGAGATAGACATAAAGAGTGGAATTTAAAGGTCCTTAGAGACTTAGACTTGGACTGTGGTCAGGGGATATAAACAGGACTGAAACAGAGCAAGTGCATATTGCAGAGCATGGGGAAATAAAAGGCAAACAGGGAATATGGAGGTGGACCTATGTAGAACAACCTTCCTCCCAGCAGCTATGTGCAGCTCTTGTATTTTATTCCTGTCTATCACAGATTTACCCAGGAGGTAATGGATTAGCCCAGCTGTTGATGCATTAAATAGCCCAAGTGTCAGAGGTTGGTACTGTAGACATGAGCTTCCATCACTCCTGAAACACCAGCTGCCAGTCAGAAGGACTCAATGAAATCCTGTTTTGGGTATTGATTGTTTAATTTCTTTAAAGCTTTTGTATTTCTCATGAGCATAGAGAAAATCCATTGAAGTTACATCACTAAGATTGTAACATCAGCCTTCCAAAGGCTGAAACAGAACTAAATTTGTGTGCATATATGTCTCTTTCTCCCTGATGTCTAGCATGTGAAATGAAGATACTTTACCACACAGGACCCCTGTGAATAAACATTCATTGCTGTCTGTGAAATGCCCAACTGTTATAATGAAGAGTGCTATTGAAAATCACATGTGGAAATTGGAGAAGATTGTTTTCAGGCCAGGTTTGAATAAGAAAAAAGACATATGGGCAAAGGTGAAAACATCCAAAATATTGAGTAGGTGCTCAGTCATAGAGTATTAGTTTGGAAAATAACAATGGTATTACTAAACACAGTAAACACAGTAACTGAAAAGGAGCAAAAAGGTTTTTTGCTTACCACATAGCCAGCATTTTTCTCAGAAAAAAAGTCACAGAAATATATTTCCACTTCAGTCCTTATATGGAATATTATGTTGAGCTATCTTGCATTTATTTATTTCTCCTGCACAAAACCAAGGAGTTAATGCACCATTTTTTGAGTTCTCTAATTTGCTTCTGACGTGAACTCTGAGATTCATTGTATTCCTCAAAATGAAAGATATTACTGGTTTCATTTCAGCAAAGCACTGAATAGCTTACTCTTCAGAGGGAGACATGCATTTCAGTACAAAAATCAATACATAATCAAATACTAAATGCTGTTTGTATCCCCCTCCCCCTTTTTCTTTCCCCAAACATTTAAGAAAAAGCCTAGGCCAAGTCTGCCTTTTCAAGAATATATCAACAATTGCTGTTAACTCTAGCTTCTTTATTATTTATTAAATGGAAACAATAGGTATTATTAGGTTCAATCTGTTTTCATGTACAACCAATATTCTGACTCACATGCCTTGTTTCCCCTCTCTCTAATTCACTTTGTTGTCAACAAATGGCAAGCAACCTGAATGTTACATTGCCTATCAGACTAGCCCTGCTTCTGGTCCCTCCAGGTTGTTCCAGAACTAAAACCCAGGAGAGCAGAGCAAAATGAGTTGCCTTATTTATTACAGGGGAGATACATCAAGAAATAAGTGAGAATATGTCTCCAACAGCTCCACCTCACAACTTCTGACAAAAGTCATGTTTAAGTCACATAGCAGGCTAAAATGAGTGGAGTCTGGAGGTGGTCTTTGTAAGGTAGACTTGTTACCATGTTGCTTAGGGAAAGTCTCCTTGTTCAGAGAAATTCCTCAGGTTTGTGTCTGCCTACTACCCAGTCCCTTTATGACATCAAGGGGAAAACTTTAAAAAATAAGGACAAGATCTGTGTCCCATGACCAATTCGGAATCCCAGATTTAATGACAGATTTTTCATTGTAATTTTACGCTTATGAGTATGAGAGATATTCAAGACTGTTTCTGTGAGAAATGAGACTTCTTAAAAAGTGTAATGCTAGACATAAGTTGGTCCAATTAAAATGTGCCAAATAAAAATAAAATAAGAAATATGGATCTAATGGAAAGGAAATACAGTGTGGGGGGAGAATGGACTTCGGCAACTCCATGGGAGTTATAAAACAAAGACCTTTATTACCGGTAAATCCCTTGGTTATATATACCAAGCTTCACTGATCACACACATCAACAATGATGATTGGATACATGCAATAGCCCACATGCTATTCACACACCTAAATTTACTACATGGTTGGCTGTCATCTAACTCGCCCAGTACCCCCCACATCCCATTTTTCTCTACTTTGCTCCGCTTTATCTTCTTGCTTCATTGCCTTTTCTCCACCGTTCTTCCTTCGCCCTCTTTCCATGGTTCAGGGACAGTTTCTGATAAAAGTCTCCATTTTCTTCCAACCAAGATCCCACAATACAGTATTTCAGTGCTTAGTAAATCTGAAATTGCTATCTTTACTATACATCTTAGTCGGTATAGTCAAGGAATGGAGGTTTTATTTACTGCATACATCAAATCATTAAGTTTATATCAGATATTTCTGCAACTGTGAACTGAATGGAGTGTGCTGCCCAGGTTTTTTGTTTGTGCTGGGCTCCACACTAAAATTGTCATGGTGAACAATTAATTGAAGAGCTACTTTTGTTCCTCAGATTCACATTTTGGTTTTATCAGCACTCTCAAGCTCTTTTCTTGGCCTGTTTAATTCTTGAATATTCTGAAGAAGTGAGGTGCTGTGTTTCTGCCATTACATGTGCATAGATGCTGTATAGAATGGACAAGTCTTGCACAAGGTGATGCAGTAAAAAAATTAATTTATACTTGCAATCAGAGGTTCTGAGATACATTTGAAATTCAGTATAGATTCAGATACACAGAACATCAGATATTAATTCTCATATTATTAGCTGAAGTCTAATACTGAACTGAATTAACAGCCCATTAGAGAAGAGTAATTCTATTGAATATGTGTTTGCATAGATCTAATCTATAAGCCCATTTCAACACTATTTTCTGACCAAAAGAATTTGTAGTCATGAGGACATACTGCATCCATAACAAAACATTGAACTATTGTGATTAATTTAGCAAGGTTATCTTATTGCATCCTTGTAGTTACTACAGAGTATTTTTTGAGGGGAATTGATGGCTTCTAAAAAAAACCCCAAAATAGTGCATCAGGAATCCTGCTGCTGAAATTGAAATTACCATTTTTTAATCTTTTTTTTTTTTTTTTTTTTTTTTTTTTCAAAGTAGTAATAACAATTGCTTAAGCTCTTAGGACAAAACTGGAGCCAGTTCAATTTTTTGCCTGAGAATATGCCCTTTTACTTTTTCCATCTGCACATATAAATCAATGAGTTTAGTTGAGTTCCATCTCACAAGTTCAGTAAAATATCTTTGGTCTCCCTAAAAAAAACCCCAGAACCTGAACCATTTGTTAGAAAGTGCTTTGAGCATGAATCAAATCTAAACCAAAACCTACTTGCAGGTACCTATTCATAGATTGTAAGTTCAACTAAGAGTTAATGTCTATTTTGTGCATTTTTGTGGGTCTGCAGAGCTGCATCTTATCAGTTGGGATGCACTTTATTTCTGTTTTCCTAAGTCTTTTTCTCATCTTCTGACTCACTAGAATGTGCAGCAGCAAGTCTTCTCTGATGCACCACGATGCAGAGTTATGTATACCTATCAGAGCTTGCTGTTGTGCATATAGTTGCACCGTTGTTCAGTTCCTGTGGAATATGTGCTCTAGACTGGAGCTGGAGAGGAGCTGAGCTCTTGGGCAGGAATGCAAAGGCTTCTCCTCATTTTATCAGTGAGTGAAAACTAGAATCAAGAATATGTCTCATGTTGCAGTTTCCACTGGGATTTGTAGAGCAGTACTGAGGCTAGAGAATGAAGACAAAATTAAAACATTTTATCAGTCAGAATCTCTGCACTGTTGGCTTATCTTTCTGTTTTACATATACTTTCAAAGATAAACCGTTTGAAACTAGTTTTGGATTCTGGATTTGGCAACAGACTGTTGGTTAGAATTATTTAGCTTTGTGATCTGTAAATCTGTAAAAATGTGTAAGTGAAATCAAATGACTATGGTTTCAAGCTTGGGTATCTAATGCTATATGCTTGAATTAAAAAAATAATAAGTACCTGAGGTGCTAGATTGAACCATGTGAAGGAAGACGGTTCAATTTCAAAGCTTTTATAGACATTCCAGATTATTTTTATTAAGTTATAAAAAAATTAAAACCCAAACAGATCTAAGACCCAAACAAATCTAAGAATGAAGGCCTTTAGGCAATAATTCAAATATAATTGCATTTGTCTTATAGAATGTTTTTTTATTATATTTTTGAATACATGAACTGTTTGAAAAACAAGTATTAATTTTTGCTTGTATTTATACTACAGAAAGCCTAGACAAGACCCTGGTGTTGTGTCCTAAAGGGCTTCTCATTCAGATCATTTTCTGGAAAAGTAATATCTGAAATACAAAGTACTGGAAACTTTTGGGATCATTTTGGTATGAGGAAATACAAAATCTGTTAGTTTGTTTTGCAGAAAGGTGAGTTATAGCTGTTGGCTACTGCTTGGTCCCTAATGCCATGAGAGGTTGAGTGACTGTCATTGGATCCTGTCAGCCTTCCCAAAACAGAGATGAGGAGGGATGTGTTGCAGTCAGCTGCCAGCCTCAGCTCCATTGAACTGCTGCTTTCCTGTTGAGGTTTGTCTGGACCATCATGGGTTAATAAGTTTACCATGACCAGCCTAATGCAGATTATATATATATAGAACAGATAATACTTGTCTAGAAATGTGTAAGTAGGTGGTTTTTCTGACATAGGTAACCATTAAAGAATATTATACAACAAACAGAAGTTGAAATCTGGGTGGGGTTTTTTCCCCTTTCATTTAAGAAGTGTGCATACCTGGAAAAGGAGAAAAAGTAAGTACACTGGTATTATGTGTGTCCCATATGAACAGATAAAAATATGTTTTAAAATGTCATGGCAGAAGTGCAGCTGTTTTGTCTGTAATACTGTACATGTAATTCTGTGTGAATTTCTCTAATACACTTTTTCCTAACTTTATGATTTATAAGGCAGAAAGCAATTACTGTCTAACAACATTAATGAGGTGATATATTGTGACACCTCTGAAGTATTTAAGCTTATTCTCCATTGCTATGAGGAACAAGAAATGACACAAATAGATGACATGGATTTGCCAAAACAAAATGCATCTTCTTAATGTCTTGAAAAAAAAGTATCACCAACACAAAAAGCAAGTGCATAGATTTCTCACAGACCTAAATTTCTCACACCTCTGCTGCATAAGTTACCCAAAAAATATGTCAACAAGCAGTCAGTCTCTTGTCCCAGGTAATAAGTGATAAGACAAGAGGAAATGGTCTAAAGTAGTGCTACGGGACGTTTAGGTTGGACATTAGGCAGAACTTTATTGAAAGGGTTGTTAAGTAGTGGAATAGGCTGCCCAGGAAAGTGGTGGAGTCCCCATCCCTGGAGGCATTTAAAAGTCATGTTGATAAGGTGCTTAGGGATATGGTTTAGTGGTGAAATTGGCAGTGTTAAGTTAATGATTGAACTCGATCTCAAAGGTCTTCTCAAGCCACAGTGATTATATGTTTCTATATTATCTGCAGTTGGCTACAAGAATATATTTTCTACCATTTATGATCCATGTTCTCTTATACTCAGCATATGCAAATTTATCTGTGGACATTATCTCAATGGATAATTTAGATAATGTAGATATGTAAAACTATTTACTATTTGACTAGTACTGATGATTGAGACACCTGCATATGAAGAAGGACCAAAAGATCTTCAGTCTACATCAGGAAAGAGAAGATACAGAGGAATCAGGAAAAGAATAGAGTACAGTTTTCCATCTACTATTTTAATACTTGAACTGTGTACTTGAACTGTTACTAATGTAGCCATTAGCCTGATCAACTGAAAGCTGCCACTGAAAGAGTTTTTCTCACGTTGCATTTCTGGTCATGATTCATGTGGCTGCATTAGTAAGTCAATGTGAACACACAGTTGGAATCCTCCCTTCTTCATCCTCATTTTCTGTTGTCCCTCCTTGCCTCAAGTCTTGTGAACAGCAGTAATTTGCTCCTCTGGGCCTGTGCCTATACCCAGAAATGATGGGAGAGGAAGAGTGCCCAGTCTGGCAGAAGTTTTCTGTTAACTAGTTCTTGAACATAAAGAAAAATTACATCTTTTGTAGCCTTTAATACTAAATTTTCAAAAGTGATGTCTACTTAGAGAGGTGCTGAATGCTTTAGGTTTTCCTTGAAGGGGAGATGTAAAGTCTAAGAAATTTAAAATCAATTTGAAAAACAGTTTGCTGGAGGAGTCTTGAATTGTATCCTTTATATAACAATTTGTTCAGGATCTATTTCTTATTAATTATATTTTCTATTTCTTCTACTTCAACTCTGTTTTTAGCATATGTAATTTCCTGCTTCTGGAGATCCTTCATGACAAATGTAATAGATAAGTTACATTTTATTTCACAGGGCCTGGACTTAAAAAGCTAATACACACCTAACAACTAGGCGACATGCATTGCCAGTCTTCACTGCTCTGTTACAAACTCTGACATGTTTATCACATGGGTTATTGTTCATTAATAATCAAAGAATGAATTGGCATGCAAAGTTGAATACAGCACTTATAAGAGGACAAATATGAATTAAGTACCTCAGTTGGAGCAATGTTTCTCCACAAACTACCCAGTTTTTGTGAGGCATCGTATTTGTGTGCATCCATTTTGCCTCCTTTTTTACTGAATGGACAAACTGAAGTATGTTACTATGAGGTCTGTGTCTTCTCTACTAAGGTCCAGACCTCTCAAGATGGAAACGACATAATTTGTTATTAATTTTTCTTAACAGAGAAAGAAGAGTATATAACAAGCTACAAAGCACAGGTATTCTGTTGGCCTAACAGTACTAGAGTGCTGTGAACCCAACCCAACCAACCCAGATCTTCAGGTGAAATACAGCCCTTTTTGTATGCAATGACTGGCTGGTAGGATGTGTTTTTAAACCAGCCATTTGTTTGCCTTCTATCCTGCTTTTGTCACCTGTCTCTTGATGGGTAACAGTCAGCCATATACTTTTGTCCCATCTATAACCCTTGTTATGCTTTCAAGCATATGACTTTTCAGTCATATTTGAATTTCAGGAGTGCGTATTCCTGGTACATAGGCATCAGCTAGAACTGATACCTATGCTTTTTCAGATGTCAATCAAGTGTTGCACCACAACAACATGCAGACTGCCAGTCTTGGACTGGCTTTCATCTGCAATTGGTGCTGAAGGTTTAACTGCGGCCTGCAAGGAAGTTAATCTGCTTGTGTGGGTCCCGTGTACAAGTAGCTTGGTTTGATGAAACTGATTTAAGCACAAATGGGTCCATATGTTTAGGAACTCTTTTTTTTTTTTTCCACTGGGCCTTAGACTGCACACTGTTATTCCAAGACTGTTGCTAGGATTTACTGTTTTAGGTCAAGAATAAGGAGCAGTGGATAAACCATAACTTCTGGGGCAAGCATATGCAGGTGTCAGATTTTCCCAAGTGCCTAGGTACTTCCCTGCTGTCCATACTGTGCCTTTGGTCTTGGCATCCCTGCCTTAGTCTTTTTCCTCTGTCCTTGCTAGCAGCTAGCATAGATTGCTTGTAGATGGCCTGGGTGATAGACTATTTGGGAAAATATTTTTGTCTCTGTGCTTTATATCAATTGGTTCTAGAGGTCTGCATGCACTTTGATGAGCTTAAAAGCACTACTTTAAGTAGTCTTTTATTTCACCGGGGTTTATATTCCTGTGGTCTACAGCCCTCTGATTTCTTTGTAGGGATCATATGTGGCTGTGACAGTGTTTTGTTTCAAAAGTTAATTTTCAAATGCAGCGTACTCCTTAGAGTTACATTTTCAGTTTAAAATGTCACTTTAAAGAAAAGTGGCCATTTGAAATCAGAGACTGGTTTAGACTGGAATTTTTAAGCAATGCTATCTAAATTGTTATGTTGTATTATGCAATTTGCATTCCTATTTAACATTTTTTTTAAGTTATTGTAAAGGAGAACATGTATGTCTTTCAAGTATTTTTCTTTAAAAATATCTTGTTTAATGTTGGTCACTGGAAGATTTTCATAGGCATTTAATGACACTTTGGGTAATTGGTTAAGCTACAGTCTTAATATGTGCATCTGAAATATTTGGAAAGAGGGCTTGCCCAAGAATGAAAGGAACACATGAGCCCATAAAAGTCCTATAAAGGCATGGTGAAGGAAGATTTATGACTGATTCCTGTGTTTTTGCTGGCATTTACCTTTGAAATAATCTGGAGGTAAGTGAAGAATCTGACAGTGCTTCCTGAAACACCCTTTTCCAATCTATTGAGTGCATTTAACCTTTTCCTTACAGATGGTAGGATTGTGCTAGTTTAGCTGAATGCTAGAAAAGAAAAAAAAATAATCATAGTGACTGAATAATTCTGAAGAATGTTCACTAGGAACAGTGATGCCTGGAACAAAGACTTCTGGATGTGTTATACTTCTTATACAAAAGGCTGAACTTCAGCTTTCCCAAAAAAGCTATATTTTCGTTCTAAGTCTCATATAAGAAGTGCAGTGGTACAACTTTTTAGCTTAGACTTTGAGGCTTAGAATAACTTTATTGGAGATAAGGGTGACTAAATATTTCTAGAAGTGTGAAAGCTGTAGAGGATATACACCAGAGATTGTCAACTGAAGCTGTTTTTTTTTTTTTTTCTTTTCATGCTTCTAGCTTTTCAAACATATTTTATTCTTCAGATTGTTTATACTAAAGTAAGATGTTCTGTGTCCACACTTCCAAAATATTTGCCCACTGGGCCGTCCACTGTCCACTTTGACACACTTGTGGGTACAGCTGATTACCACACTCAGGCCCCTGTTTCTGTCTGCACAGCCACACAGCAACTCGATATGGCTGCCAGAAAATCCTTTCTATGTGGTGCCTGGAAGCACTTTGTCTGTCAGTAGCATTTTCATCATATTTGGCATGCTTTTAGCCAGTGAATTGAGGTTTTTCCTCAGTTTGTATGACTCTTCATATACCAGAGTTTGTGGGATTACTTAACTGAATGAAAGAGACAGTGTCAGAGACAGGTAGCACTCGGACAAAACTGTGCCTGGCAGGGTGTAGAAATGGGGAGAGAAATCCTGAGTAATTTGGCTGATCATTATTTTAGATCCTGGGGGATTGGATCAAAATATTTATTTCACTGATGTTGTTTCTTAAAGAGTAAGAACATCCAGTGGTCAGGAATTCAAAAGTTACATCAAAACAATAATTTGAAGAGATTTTACTCCAGAGATAAAACAGTACCATTAATTTTTAAGTAAGCAAATGGTACCTGCCAGTTGTTAAAAGCAGCAGAGATCGGTAAATGGGCTATTTGAAATATAAGTACGTAAAATAATGTTTTTCTAGTGCTGCTTACAACAACAGTATTTGAAATATTTCTCAAATTCAGTCAGGGTCAGAGCAGTGACCAGCCTTTGGGAAGGAGAAATCTAATGCACAAATACAATAACCAAGGAATTACTAAATAGGGGAAAAGACTGCAAATTAAAAATAGTCTAAGGGGTAGAGAAGATCATAAACTAAATGCAAGTCAACAGAATAAACTTTTGCAAAAAAAATATATTGTATTCTGTGAACAGAAAAACAGATGAACGGATCAATATCCTGTTTTAAGAGAGTCTAGAAAGGCCTTTTTCAGGGTTTTATGCCCACTAAGGGGCAAGAGAAGTCCTTAAGAAACCAGCAAGAGGACGGGAAAATTAAAGAGGAGGCTGTGGAAGGAAGGCTGGAGGCTGAGAGATGATGTAGCAGGAACCTTACAAAGGGAAAATATGTACTAAGAGGGCAGCAGCAGAATTGCTGGTTGGGCTAACTGGAAATAGTTGAGGAGAATTTAGCTTAATTTCTAGCAGATAGGATTTAGTCTACAGATTAGGTAGTAAAAGAGCAGTCCACACAGAGAGGCTTAATAATTGGATATGTTGTAAGGACAAGTTAAAACAAGTTCCTGGGGGGCAGGTCTAGATATGTAGTCTTTTAAGCAATGATCTATCCCTGCATTATTGAATGCTAGCATATGGTGATTGCAGAATACATAATTTCTGTAGGTTTGTTAATGTCACTTTCACATCAGGACTGCAGGGGCAGATTTCAATAGTCTTCAAAACATTAATAAGAGGACAATGTTTTTTCTTATTTCAGATTTGAAATTCTGGCAAGAATTATTATGATATTTATCACATATTATGGCTTGCACGACATCTCTTAATTGGTTCTTCAGGGATGTGTTTCTTATCAACATTTTGTTCCATGTATCCTTTTGTTCCAAGTATCCTGCCAGTCAGAACCTGAGGGCTCCAATGGGAATGGTTACAGTGATGAAGGTTTGCCTTATAAGAGATGCAGTCCCAGTCCAGAGGAGAAAAGACAGAAGTAGAAATCATTTAAGGCATGACCCTATACATAAATGAAATTCCATAGCTTTAAAGGTATTACAGAGAAGTATTTGTCTTTGGACTGACTTGAAATATAGCTTTTCTTGTTGATAGTTCATAGCACTTATACTGAGCTGCACACTACAGCATTTCAGAATCTTAAACTCAGTACTGGTAAAAAAATATATATAATTTTGTCCTTTTATGATTAATGAGTTATACGTGGTCAATAAATGACAACTTTAAGGTCCTCTTTAGTTATAAGTGTCAATATCTGCTTGTGGAAATGGTGGGGCAGGTAAAAGGAAAATAGGATTTTATATTAAGATTAACACGACCTAAATAATCATGGCAGACTGAGTTACAAGGGCACAGAGAGAAGCAGAAAAGTGGGGCCTTCCTGTCCAGGACGTGAGGAAAATAAGTCATGATGAGGGAGAAGGAGAGCTTTGGATGAGGTGCCTAAAAGGAGTTTGAGCATGGAAGAACTATCCAGGCAGTCAGACCAGGCACTGGAGGAGAGGAATTTGTCCTTTCCGTACAGGCAGACCAAGACTGGAAAGAAAAGCCCAAAGGTGGAGGTAAGTGTAAGAGTGGGACAAGAGAAGATGGATGGGTCAAGTGAGAGCACTTGACAAAGAACAGCTGTGGGAGGACAGAACAGACATTCTCATTGACAGTGGTGGCAGTAGCCCCTGTGTATTTGCTAGCTTTTACATATAAACTGGAGTAGAATAAAGGACTTGTAGTGTCAGCTACTAGCAGATAGCACTGACATCCTTCCTCTGCTGCTTGAGAATGAGACTGATCTGCCATTGCCTGCTGCATGAAGGCGAGAGGCATGCAGAAGCATATTCTTGTCCTGCTGTCTGTGACAATAAATATAAGGCAGAAGGATAACATTTTTGGTTTTTTTCCAGATGTTGGCTTTAGGTGAGAAGCTACACATAGAAAAAATTGTTATTTGCAAACATATTTTTAAGAAGCCCACATTAAGGTGACCTGTGCAAATCTTATTTGGTCCCTTTGTGCCTTTGTGATTACTATAATCAGAATTATTTTTGTAATTATAAGTGGAGTGTTGTTTCAATATATATAAAGGATCAACTCTGGAACATGTCATGCTCATATAGTCAAATGTGTCACTGTAAATTTTCTATTCATTTCTCGCAAAGACTAATAACTAAAAAAGAAATAAAAAATTTAAAGGCGGCAGTTGATTGCTGGCCTGAAGAACTAAATTGTCCGTCTAATTCTACCACAAATGCTTTGTGAAGTTCAGAAATCATTTAAATCAAACTCCTTACAAGTATTCTTTTGTTGTATTGTAATATTCATTGTGCTGAATGGAAGTCCTACAGTCTGATTTATGTAAGTGTTGAACATTTACCTTTGCAATTGCAGACAAGGGAAGTAGCATTCTGAACATTCAAAATGCTATTTAATGGTGGGTACTTAAAAAACTCAAGTTGCACATAACTCAGTATATACTTTTGACCTTAATCTCTCTCAGCCTCATTTTTTATCATTTCCACAAACAAAGGTATTGGAAAAATACATTCATTAGCACTTGTCAAGCACTAAAATGCTATAGTGGCATGGAAGTACTGGAAGAAAATGAATTCTGATGTTACAGATGAATTTGGATAGTGTGCTGATAGCAAGGCCCCAGACACTGAACAGTCAGGAAAAATGCAATGACAGAAAAACTGCCCATTTAATGTTATTTTTATTTGGTGCACTGATGAGCTGTTGTCTTGTAAAAATACAGTCATATAATTAAAGGTAACGTACATATGCACAGGCAGGATAAATTGTTTCAGTTGTATTTGCAAGGTGCAGTTCACTCACATGCTGTATTTAAAATCTTAATCTTTCAATGTACATTCATGTAATGCATGTGTGTGGATGCTTCTGCATTCATCTTATGTACAGAAAGAAATTATTAAACTTCTGTGCATAAGAAAAAAAGAAAAAAAAAAGGTAATTGCCATTCTGATCTGCTTGAATTCTGGGCTACTTTATCAGCTATACCACCACTCCACTTAAGATTCATGAAAATGACCCTCTAAGTTGCAGTTTAGACTCAAACAGTACTTAGAAATTAAATAAACCAGACCATTTTATCAGTATCTATTCCAAAGGGTTTTTTTGTATAAATTTAAATTTCAGACACATTGAACTGACAAATAGATTGAGCTCTTTCCTCTTTTAAACCCACCCCCATGACAGTCCAATCAATATTCCACATTTTTCAGAAAGGTGGGCAAACTTCTATGTTACAAAGGGTATCAGCTACAAAATAAGTAGCTCACATTTATCAAAGATGGAAAATCTTCCTGGGAGTGGAAGTATGGGAGAGGGAAATATTGAAAATTTCCAAATTCAGGTATTAAGCATGTGAATGAGGAGCCTCCTATTTTTAACGGGCTTCGCCATTTTTTTCTTATCTGGCCATCATTTATATATTTTGCTGGTTTTAATGTAATTCTTCATATTGTCTCTCCTCATTCCTTTATGTCAATTATTTCTTCACCTCATCCATTCGGTACACTAGTTTATGGTTTTCTGCACGTGGGCCTGTTTAGACATCCCTGCTCTCACCCTGAAGAAGAGGAGGTATGAGCAAAATCTGTGAAACAAATGAGATGAATTGATCAGAGGAGCATTTCTCCAGTATGAAGGTCTCTTCAAGCATTGTTGTCACAGGTGACAAGAGAGCTGCTTGCAGCTCTGCTCTGATGGCTTTCCTGGTTGCACTCTGTATTTCCCCTGGTGGACAGACTAGTGAAGGAACAGGGATCTGTGCAAGGCAGCAGAATATGGAAGAGAAGGGGCTGGCCATTGAGTCCATACAGAGATATGAATTATAGGGATCTCCTTCTCATCCTACAGCTTAGTTTCATCCAGGAGTGCTAGACTTCCACAACTATGTTTTTGCAATACAGAAATTGTAGATGAACTTTAATGTCACATTTAGTGAGGTAGGCACTAAGCTGGAAGGATCATATTACTCTTATTTTTGATGCTTCAGTCAGAAACATTAACTTGCTGACAATGAGGGAATAAACTAAGGATAGTAGGGGAAAAAATCTGCACATATATTAGCTACCTAAACAAGACCAGAGTGTGTATGCAAACATCAAACACAATGGCTGTCACTGCTTAATAGCTTCACACATAGCATGTTTTGGCCTGGCTGACTAGTTGTCTCCCAGGGCATGGTTCAGGCAGGAGCTATGCTAGGGTCCTTTTCCCTTGTAGCACAAGCCAAACCAATCCTTTTATGGAGAGGAAGGGAGTTTAACTGAGAGAGTGAAATATGTTTAGAGCCATGGGTTGGGAATCACTCTGAATCAGGCCCCACATGACCCGAGCTGATCTTCATCACTGGTGGATGATCTGTGAAGGAGCAATACTAACTGACAACTGTCCCAGCTCAAGTGCCTCTACATGAACACACGCAGCACGGGTAACAAACAGGAAGAGTTGGAAGCTACTGTGCTGCTGGAAGGCTACGACATAGTGGCCATTACTGAAATCTGGTAGGATGCATCCTCTGACTGGAGTGTGGCTATCGATGGCTACAAGATATTCAGAAGGGACAGGAGGGGAATGAGGGGTGGAGGTGTTGCCCTCTATGTTAAGAAATGGATTGAATGTGAGGAG